>NDXB01022157.1:64135-83485 GCA_002631895.1 Agapornis roseicollis | reverse complement strand
AGGTTTTCACTTTGTTTTCCTGCTTGAAACAATGAATTTTTGACATTTTTCCCATTGCCTCGGTTCCCAGCAAGAGATGCAGACTTTTCCAGGTTAGGAAATGTGACTACCAAACATTCAGCAGCTGCGTAAGCTGAGTCAGAGCTCTTCTTTCCAAGTAAATGAATACATTTCCTGAATATTTAGACACAGCTCACTGCTTGCCCTCACATCAGAAACTAGATCTCACTCACCATCTAACACTGAAAAGGGCTGGTGCTGTGGTTTAGAGTGACAGCTTCCTTATTTTTCCCATTGTTAATGAGCAAGTTCCTGGCATCCCTTGGACTGGCTGGGGCTCCGTCATGGCATGAGGTGACCAACCACGTCCAACAGTGGAGGCAATCAACATCCATCCAAGCACTGTATCTGCAACCGCATGGGGAGCGTGTGGCCAAGGCTTTTGCTCAGGGGTTGAAGTGACTGCTCTTTGACCAGCTTCCTTTCACGAAGGCACTCAGAGCCCAGTACTTCATGATGTCTAATATGTACATTGCATGTGGCAAACACTACACCTGCAGTAGGGTGTGTGCACCTCTGGCAAGGAAATTCCTGCAGAGAACAGTCACATTTACAAATCAAAATGTGTCACTTGTCTATCGTTGTTGCTCCAATCCTGTTTTAACTTACAAACACATTCTTCAGAATATTCACTGTAAGTCATTACAAATGCACCACCAGTTGTTTATACATTGAAAAGGAGGGTAGCAGTTCTGCTAGTCTTTACTCCAGCTCTGTCTGTGCTTCGTATTTCCTGCTTCCTTGGAAAGTGGAAACCACACAGAAGAATGCATATACTTCAACTAAGTTTCCAAAGTCTCATCACAGATATCAGTAACACGGTAGAGTTTTAAAGCTGTGCCTTATATTAGTTTTGACATGTAATTCATAGCCCTGTATGAAAGGGAGATAAAAGAAAACTTTCTCCCATTTGGCAGATCAGAGAGATGAGAGGAGGAAAAATGGGTGGCACTGGTGGTGCCACTGTCATTCAAGGGCTGAGCTTCAGAGACTTGGAAAATGCATCTCCAGCTGTTCAGAGATGTGCAAAGACATGATATGGAAAAAAGCAGCTGTCTTATGATGTAATGCTTTACCATCGAACATCACAAAGTGAAGTAAGCAGCTAAAATATCCGAGAGAGAGGCTGATTTAGAATGAGGAGTCTCTGGTTCTCATACTTCCTCACTCAAAAAGTATTCTGATTAAGACTTTTCCTGAGCTCTAAACAGAGATTGAGAGCTGACAGCCTTCTTGTCTCTGAAACAGATGATGCTCTGAGCTTGGGACTGAAAAGACACCACAGATGATCCTGGCCTGTGTTTTCAAATGTCCACGAAAACATGGCTCAGCAACAATGGATGTTCCTGAGGATAATGGGCAACAGATCCTGAGTGGCGGTAAGAGCAATATATACATTCCATCAGAAATCTAAAACATGTAAACAGACAGGCAGAAATTGTCAGAGGGATGTGAGAAACTTGTAAATTAACAGCAAATGCAGGGAGAGGAAGTCCAGAAGAAACACGCTGATGATTTTCACAACCATGGAGGAGTTTAATCCACTGCTTTAAAACACATATGGTACACTAAACATCAGATGGGTAATAGGCTGAGAGATACTTGGAACCAGCCCATGGAAATATAAACACAAGGCATTTGTTTCGTTGTGTTTCTTTTTCTTTAAATATTTACTTTCTGTATTTTTCCAGGGTACAGCTTTTGATCCCAAAATGCATTAACAAGCTACCTTTCCAAAAGCACTCTTTGGGAGGCATCACACTGCAAGTCACTGCTTTGGTTCCAGCAGTTCTTTGCAATCTAGCCTATTTCCTGAAGGAAAAATGGCCATACCCAACTTCCCTCCCCATCCACAAGCCCACCATGCCTCACCACTGTATTTAATAGCATTTTGGGAAAGACTGTCAAGAAAAAGGACTGAATGGGTTTGGAACCATCAGTTTCTTGTTCCTCCCCCTTTTCATGGGCTGGAACATCTAGAGAACAGGTAGGCTTAAATTCCATGGCTGCGTGGAGTCGGAAAGTAGATACATGTCCTTTTCTCACTTCACTGTAACATTGTCCCACTGTAATACTGGAGGCAATCTGAATTGTGCTCAGCCATGTGAAATTTCATGGCATGGAATGGAACTGATAAATTGGAAAAGGTACCTTCACCAGCATATTCATTTCCAGCATGGGTACGCACTGTAATTTGGAAGTCCTGCTCTGTGGGCCTTCAGTGCCATGTGGGAAGACTGGATTGATGACTGCATGATTCTACATATGTCATGAAGTATGGGATTTGGAGGCCAGGTGGGAGAAATGTAAGAGGTGGCAATGTTACCTACAAGATTGGGAACCCACATGAGGTCCTCCTATGTAGTCCTGAGCCTCTGTAGCTTCTGCTACCGCTTTGCTTTCCTGAAATGCTTCATTCTGGGAGGAGTTCACAACCTGGTGTTTGAGGGCCACCCCTACCTTTTGCATACATCACCCCTCCCTCCCAAATCTCAAGCAGCCATAAGAGCATTTACTTTTTAGGATGGTCCTATATTGAGAGGAGTTGTCATGAGTCACAACTAAGGAAAGAATAAATCAGAATTAAGGCAAGAGACGTAATTAAGGGCAGAGAAGGAGAAATTATTTTGCTGCTTTTCCTGTGGAGTTTTATGAATAGTATAGGTCTTCATTTTTTCTCCACCCTAAGAAAGTGCCCTGTGACTGCACTGGTGTAACTGCGTGTACCCCAGCAGAGACACTCTGTGCATGGCTTTGGAAGGAGGCATTTCTGACAGACAGACCAGAAGGCTAGAGATGTTTGGGAGGGAAGGCTGAGCGGGATTGTGGACAGGCTGTTTTCTGTCAAAATTCACCTGTTTCACAGTCCTTGTGTTGTTTTGAGATTGATCGGTGCTATAACCAGAAAAACAGTTGAACATACGAAACACACTTGAGTTGGGTTCAGACCAGCTAGCTCTGATAGTGCTGACAGTGTAGCACTCCCAGAACCATGTTCTATGGATTGCTTCAGCAGAAAACTACACCTGCCTGGGACAAGGTCCAGGTGCTTGCCTGCATTTCCATAGCCTTCCATGGAGCAATGTAAATGCGGCTCTGCAGATTATGGACCTGCCTGCAAAAGTATCAAATACATAATGGACACTTTAATGAAATTTCTAAATATTCCTTAATGTAACAGAGATGCAAACCTGGGGCAAGAGCAGGTATCGGGAGTGGTGAAAGGAAAAACATTCATTTTGTCTGTCAAATGATTCCCTACATATCAACTAATCTTCTTAGATTAGCACAGTCTTCTGCAGGACTAGGTGATACTTTTCAGTGCAACAAAAGATTCTGTTGCATTCATATTTTCTTCCATTTTTTACTTCTAGGGAAACTCAAACAACACTTAACAAATGTAGATATGACTCAGCTACATGAACAATAAAACACTGCTTGTGCTGAGACTGGAAAATAAGTGAATGACAAATAAACACAGGAGAAGTACATTTGTTAGTGTTTATTTCAGCATTCCTCACCCATCTTACATCTTGCAGCGGGGAAAAAAATTAGTTAAAAGAAAGGACTACAAACATATTTAACTCCACAGGGGGGATTTCTTCTTCCCTGATCTCCATTTCATCTGCATCTCATTACAGCTGCAAGATAATCTAGTCCTTTCTTCTATTAAGTTTATGGACAATTGCAGAAGGCATAAGCCTGCCGTATGAGGGAAGTCTGAGAGAATTGGGTTTGTTCAGCCCTAAGAGAATAATGCTTAGGGGAGACCTTATCACCATGTTTCAGTGTTTAAAGGGTCGCTACAAAGAAGATGGAGACTCCCTTTTTACAAGGAGTCACATGGGAAAAGACAATAGGTAATCAGTACTTTTTACAAGGACATGTAATGATAGGAAAAAGGAGAATGACTTTAAACTGAAAGAGGTTAGATTTAGACTAGAAGTCTTTCTAGTTCTAGAAAGAACTAGAAGTTCTTTCCTGTGAGGGTGGTGAGGCACCTATTATATGATTGATACAGGTGTCTTCTAGTAAAACTGTAAAGGAGAATGACTGGGTTAGGGCAATTGCAGGTTTAGATCTCCTCAAAACCTTTGTTCCTGTGGTTCAGGGAGTAATTTTACCTAGTGGCAGCAGGAAACTCTGTGTTGTCTCTGTTTCCACCAGACCAGTTGCCCAATATTTTATTATCATGTTCAGAGCAAAGATTTGTGAAGATGAGGTCAGGCTTTCCAAAGGCATTAGGGGAATGGTTAGAGTCATGGCAGAGATCTCACTTGTCTGGGATCTTGGCAAGGTCTAGACAATACTGCTGTTTGATCCAGGTGCACATCAGAGTCCACTATTTAATCAGAGACATAGTAAACATTCTGTTTTGTGCCAGCCCTTATTGGTGAGGTATGTCATTGTCATCTCTAGCTAGCAGGTTCTGTTGTCACCCCAGATGGACACCAATGATATGGTGGGGCACTGAATGCACATAGGAATAAGTGAACCTCTCACCTCTAAAGATCATGCCTCCAGAGCAGAGCGGTGGCATTGTGGTTGCTGATGTGGGTTCCTGGGTTACCATCCAAATTCAAAGGTGTGCCATTTGCTGAAACACTCATCATAACAGATAAACATCTCATTCTGTAATTTCTGGAGAAATACAAAAAAGTTGGTCATTTCAGTGTCCAGGCCCACCAGACATTGCCATGCTGCCAAATTACAAGTTGTTTTTTTTCTTTCATTATATGTGGCACCAGAAAAAAACTATGTTGAAGAGAAATTGAAATATAGGTTTAGGTTTGGCTGTCACTTGGGAATGACACTAAATAAATAATTATAAATTCTCTTTTCCTAAAGAAGTATGAACTCAGAGCTTACTTGGAGCTACATGCTGAGTATACGTTAAAACATCCATACAGGACTAATCGAACCATTATTTATACATCTGTGCAAGTTGGAACTGTAAATCCAAACCAAAATTCAGTTTCATTTTGTGCACAAATGATGCAGCTTTTAGCGTAAATTGAATGCTATTTTGTTTTCTTTGATTGTTGCTGAGATGCATTTGGACCATGTGTAGAGAGCCTACTGCATCCTAAATATAAATCCTATAGACACTGAAAAAAGGAAGGATTGAAGAATGTGCCAATAGGCACGAGAGGACTAATCACTGTCAGAAGGACCAGTAAACAGAAAAGTTTACAGAACCAGCCTCATCTACTTTTTCCCATAATAAATTGAGTCAGTCTCCCAGGCTGCTGTGCAAATCTTCCATCTTCCTCCATGGGAAATTGCCTCTGGGAAAAAGGATTTTTCTTAAAGCAAGTTATAAAAGCCATCAAGAAAATAATTTCACTGTCAGCCATCATTGACAGGCAGTTGCTTTTCTGGGGCTGCACTTGCAGCATTTGTAGATGCTGTTTCCATGCTGGTGTTTCCAAACCATCTGCATTCTGATACAGGCAGCTTGTGAATGTCAAGCTAATTAGCCAAGGCTAATGTCTGGTTTCCTGTAGAGAGCTTTTGTGAAGTAATTACCTTCCTCGAGGTCAAACTCCTGTAATTACAGGTCTTTAATTAATCGAGATAAACAGCCTTTGAATTCTTGCATTGAGTCAGCCAATCACTCTAATGGACTTTCATCTTAACCTACAACAATATAGGGTATTATGACAGGTGATAGCAATGCTTTTTATTTGTGTGGGATCTAAACAATAACAGCTTTCACTTAAGTCATATAAATTATTAGCATCTATTAAAGTCTCTGCCTAGGCTTATGAGCAAAGTCATTGTTACATGCTTTTCAGGGTAGGCATTCATATTTAAATAAACCAGAAAGTAGGTGCTTTCACAGAAGTAGATGACACACAAGTAAGAGCAAGAAACTAAGGAAGAAAAAACTGTTCTCACCGTAATTTCTCCCTCTTTGCCTGTTTTTGTTCCTTTCTTTTATTTACTAACACTGATTTATTCTTTGAAGCATAGTACTGCGGCCACTTTAACACACTTCCAAACAGCTTGCTTCCCCTGCTTGTGTGTTTTCCTTCCTCTGTGTCCCCTTTGCTCCTCACACCTCTTCTGGAGGCTCAGATATTTTGGTCTACTATGGGAATGCTGGCCAACACTTCTCCACTTAACTTCATTATTCCTAAGGTCGATTCCCTGTGGTATTTTCTCTTCAGAAACTGTTATTTGCGGTACCCCCTCTCCTCCTGCACTTGGTGAATGAAACCCCAATATAACATCTCCCTTTAGAAAAAGAAACCACACTACTTCTAGTATACTGAAGGCCTACCCTGATGAAGAAAATTAAACGGAGTGCAGAAGAAAATGAATAGAGGCTTGACCCCCATTGTCTTCTGTAGGCTTCAGTTTAACTTTGGAGTGTATAACAAATTTAGGTAACTATTTCCCTGGTTTAAGTAATCACTGTACCACTACATTACTAGAAGCACATGTAAGTTTAGTCTGGATCCCTGCCACAGATCAAAACCAGTATTTGGGAACAACCTTCAGAGTAATCTAACTTATTAGCCACTGCCCAACAATAAAGAAAAGAATATCCATAGTCCTGCTACCACTTAATTGAACTTTTAGACCTAATCAGTTAAATTTGCAAATTCCTGGGTCTTGTCGTCTTGGTGGTTTTTTGTGTTTTGACATTTATTTTTTTTTTTTTTTTTTTATTCAAATAAATTAGGAGTAGAACATAATTAAAGCTTTACAGCAAATTAACAAGTGCCTGAATCCAGCCTGATGAACTGTAGAATGGTAACTTGTGATGAAATCATATCCATATTCAGTGTCAGAAAGGAACATGACACATAAGGAATTGGTTTAGCAGGAATTTGGTAGCTAGCTATGTATGCAAAGCAACAAGAAAGAGTACTTCAGTTTTATTAATTTTATAGGCATGAGACTCAGTGTGAATCAGCCCTTCCTGATTTCTGTAACCCTTGACTCACACCGGGTCCATGTATTACCATGCAGTGCTTACACTATGCCACCTCCCCAAGGTGACTACACCAATGATTACTAATGGATAAATGAGCTCTTTTTAATCAAGTACTTACAGGTTTACAAGCACTTTTCCAAAGTCAGAACAAAAATCTTACTTTTCATCTACATATCTATACATACATATGTTTGTGTGTGTGTTTTATAAAGTATTTTTCTCATTCAACCTTGCCACTGGAGTATCTGTACACGAAGGCCTATGGAAAGGCCATGGGGCTGAATGAAATGTGCAACACACACTATTTGCCATGCTGTTATCAAAGGCTCTTCCTATAAAAAGACTCAGGGAGGTCAAGGGATATATGAAGCAATGCTGGAAAATGTCCTTGCAGTGCTGAGTTATTTTGTGTGTGGTTTTATCTGTCTAACTACAGTCAGGTAAAGTTTATGATGTAGCCATCTGTTTGTGAACTACTCACGTCGGAGTCCTTTTATAGTTAGCAGCTATCAAGTCAATATACACTGTGGAATAGGGAATGATTAATTCCTTTTTAAACTAGGTTCTGAAATAGTCTAGTATTTCCAGCAGAGGGTTGATTTCTCTCCATTATCTCTAAAAGGACTATAGAGACAGCACTTTTGACGCGTGTGGGGTGTAGAGGTGGTGGAATAGAATAATTCCGTCCCTTTATCAGTCCTACCCCTCCTGTATTTGCAACAACAAATCATCCTCTATGGCTGTTTCTCATAGCTTCCATGTTCAGTGAGACACTGGGAACTTTTCTGCATTTACCCTTTGGCAGTACTTCACCATTTGCAGTACTCTGGAAAATGCTGGGGACAAATTATATCCACATCACTTTAAAGCTCCCTAAAGTTGCCAGACCAGGCTCTGTGCCTTTCTAAATGTGCATTGTTCTACAGCAGCAGTCCTGTTCCAGCCTTTCACAAGCCATGTAATGTGGTGACTTTTCTCTGTCTTTCCCCTTCCCACCCTGTATACCCTTTCAATCACTGACAATATATTCAAAACAAAAGTATTCAAGAAATTAAAACCAGAATGGGATCCTCAAGGCCAGGATTCAGAACCCAGTTGTAAAGGAAACATCTAGTTGCTTTTATAGCATTAAAGTGGTATGATGATAAATAAGAATTCTCATTTAAAGGATGATTCATATACAAGGGCAGACTGAAGGCACAGGCACAATGACTCAATTTGAGTAGGCTGTAAAGTGCTAAAATGTTCCAGCCTTAGATGCTTACAGGAGTTTGGCCCCTGTGACAAGTTAGGTGGGACTTTTTTTAAAGAGGCAGGAATCTGAGGCAGCTGGCAAAGCAGAAGAAACAATACTGCAGCATCTATGATAACGAGAAATGGGCTTCATCATGAAGACCTCCCAAGAGCAAGACTTTTGTGCATGACAAACCTGACTCATCCATTTCATAAAATTTCTCTTGTCCTTTGGTGACAGGGGATGAAGCACTGACCATGGAATTGTAAAAGCTAAATTAATTCCAGCATTGTCCAGTATAAACGCAAATTCCCAGATTATTTAATCTGGAAGCAGCCGCAAAGCTCGTACAGTGACTGAACAGAGTCTTTGATTTCTACCCATCTGCCTACTGGCAAAACCAAGAGCTCTGCCAAATGTATAGACCCACAGTATTTGGGGTTTCTTCTTTTAACCCACCCATGCCAATTCCAAAGAAAACCTATGAGCCTATTGTTCTCTGGACAACCCTGGGAAAACACAGAAAAAGTGTATTTCTAAGTAGATCCATGAGCTGGGTGGGTAACTCTCCACTGACATACTGTTATTAATATGAGGAAGGTAATGTTTAATAGCTACAACAACACGTTAGCAGAGGGATGAACTGGAATTGATTTTTTACATCTGCTCTGACTTTCCCTGGGTCACTGGGAACCTAACACATTCTCTCTTCCTCACTTCACACTTTCTGGTCTCCCAAGGGTATAGAGAGACTTTTCCCCCTTCTGGAAATTAGGTGGAAGGTGTTGTACGTGCAAAGTATTACTTATAAGAGAAAAAAGATGGTGATTCACTTTCTGGAAGCAGAAGGAAGTGCTTTTGTTTGACACTGAAACAGGTGTTGGGTTATCAGACTATAAATGCAGTGCATTTATAGGCTGATACACACTTCTAGTCATAGCACACAGTAGGAGAAAACACTAGAAAAACATGTCTTTGTAGTATATGGACATAAAGCTTGAGAGTTCAGTATAAAAAGTGTGTACGGCTATTTGACCATTCCATTTAGTTAGTATATTTGAAATTATCAAATTGAGTCATATTTGCATTCAGCTTTGTATTGTATCAAGTATTTGTCTTCTATATACAATGGGCATAGACTGCTTCCTTTGAGTTTGGGACTCTTTTAACACCTTTTGAAGTTAGGGCTTTTTCTTAGTGGAAAGATAGCTCTATCACAAGCTTCTTCCTGCTGATAAGCTAGTCCTTGAAGACTTTTTTGAGTAAACAGGATACTTTACTGGATACCAGACTAAAATTTTACTTCAAATAAAATATGCAGTGAGGTTTTGGGGTTTTTTAAAGCCACAGAAAGAAAACACACATTCACAGTTTTGTGTGCAAGCCATATTTGTTGGCAGAAGTAATAAACAATAATTTTAGCGCTTGGTGCCTAGTGAACTGTAAACTTCTCATAGTCTTTCCTGAATATCCCTAAGCTCTAAGACAATTTACTTTGCTGAAGGGTAGCGAGTTGTGAAAATTGTACTTGTTATCTTCCTAGAGTCCGTATTTATTTGGGGAGCTAACACTTAATTTGTATATAGTCACACCTGCCAGAATGACCCTCTGAAACTCACACCACCCCAGAACAGAGTGTGTTTGAAAGCCCTCCAGAGTTTGGCCAAGGACCCCATCAATCATGGGAATGACACAGTGTTTGGATAAGAAAGCTGACGGGCTTGCTTAGCCCTTCTGGTTCTCCCTTCCCCTCTATCATCTTAAACCAAAGTCTTTGAAAATGCACCAGCTGTTTCTGGAGAGGGGGACCTAAGGAGTATTTTCCAACTGTTGTTTTGAGAATGGACTAGAGATTTGAAAGGCACCATCACTAATGAAACACATGGAGCATAGCCCTGTTTCATAACCAAAGAAAAGGAAAAAAGGCCAGCTATTGAGAATGCTGCAATTAAAAACAAAAGCTGAAACAGTAGCTTTGGGCAAATGTAATGTTGTCAGCAAACATCCTGCTTTGCAAGCAGTCCACATGGAGTGGGACAGTAATGAAAGGTCCCAAAATCAGAGTAAACGCTGAGTAAAGGGTGCTGCTCAGGCTGGGATAGTCCTAGTGTGCCTCCAGTGGGCAGGCTGGATGAAGAGAGGAGGGGAGGGAGAAACAGTGTTGATACAGGGATTCTATCATTGCATTTTCACAGTAGCTTGCTATAGGAAAGTGGAAGACAGCTTCCAACAAATATCTGGCTCTCTGGGTGGGCCAGCCCAGCACCACACTTAAGTTTATTGCATAGGGCTGCAAAGTTCAAAGGAAGCTCTGGGAAAGGGGAACTGTGGCTCACAGTGCTGCGCCCAATCTGCTGCACCACACATGGCTAAAGTACACACTATCAGTAATCAAGGGAAGGACCTCCCTGAAGCACAAATGGCAGTGGGGGTACCCTTCTATAAATATCCTGAGAAATAGCAGAATTTCCCTTTCCAGTTGCCTGAGTGACTCCACCTCCTTTGATAGCTTGCAAATGTTCTCTGGGTTTTAGTAGTTACCACTAGATCAAAAACAAGTGCATGGGAAAAGGCAGCTAAGCACAACAGGCATGGGTTGAATTGCATGCAGTAGGAACTGTTTTGGGTCTCGGGCTGTGTCCATGTCCCTTCCCCTTTTCCATCTTCCTAATCCCTTTTCTGTTTCAGTTACATTCTGATTTCCTATACTCAGTCTGAGCAACCTAATGCTAGCTATAGCCCTCAGCCCCAAAGAATTAAAATCACACCCACAAATTGGCAAAGGGCAGTTTCAGCCTGGTCATTTTTCTCCCGCTGCAAACAGCAGGGAGATAGAATCCAAGAGCCTCCAACCCAATTCAGCACCACCTGAAAACCTTAGTGGCATTCAAAGGATCCTTATAGGTCTGCATATTCAGTTCTGAGGTCTGGGTTTGGGTGATGATGGCCACAGTCCCTAGAAGATCTTGTCCTCATATCTTGCCACTAATAATTGAAAATCTGGTTAGACTTCACAGAATTCTGTGAACCTAAATCTACTTAAAATAATGCAAAGCACCAATAAAGCATGAAATATGTATATTTAGGATCACCTAAATACACACTTTGGCTCCTTAGAAGAAGAACAGTAAGAAATTCCTGGAAAAATAGCATCTTTGTTCCATAATGTAACAACAAGTAGGAAAATTCAGTAACCACATTGCATCTACAGTATCAAATTTAACTCAGATTGTTCATGTGTTAGAAATCAGAAAAAAAAAATGGAAAAACCCCTCAACTTGTTGTTCATGTGCTTGGAAATGGTTCAGGTGATGGGTAGAACATACCTATAAATATAGAAACTGAGCTTGTAGTATGGGATACAGCAGGAACATTAGTATTTCCTTAACAGTGTGACTACCTGAAATTTCATGTGGAAAAAGCACTTCTAGAAGCATTATTCAGGTCTTACACAATCCTAACAGCTGATATCTACCTCAACAAAAAAGGGAGTTGTACTATAGGTGGCATTAGTGTCCTGTGCTATATATTTAAATAATTCAGAAGCCCTGTAATGGCTGTGAGAAAACTTTCTATTTTGGGAAATGGCTGGCTACTCCTTCCCATTCCAGGTCAGATTTAAATGAAGGTACTCTATACCAATTCAGTTCATTTTAAGTAGGTTGAGGGATGGAATAAATTTGGAGTCATACTGCATTTCTGCAGGGGAAAGGAAGAAAGATAACACATCTTCTTGGAAAGCTCACATAAAATGTCATAGAGGCCTTCTTGAATTATCTTCTAGTAGTAGGGAATTATATCCTTGCTGAAAATGACGCGACTCAGAGTCTTACAAAAGGAATATTATCCCTTTCCATATGATGCTATCATGTTACTACAGAACTAAGGTCCTCCTTAGTACAGAACTAAGGTCCTCCTTAGTGCAACTGAACATTTCTGTCATAGGGGATAAGGTGGAAGAGTTGCCTGGTTTCTCAAATCAGAAGTTTCTCCACAGGTTTTGATAACATCTGCAATCTGAAAGGACTTACTCTTCAGCATGGGACAAAATGTAGGTGGAATTTCCTGAAGACAGCTTTACTTCTGAAATTCTGGGGACAAGCAGTGGACAGAAACAAGGACAACAGTTAGCAAGTGAGAGTTCCAGTATGAATAATATAGAAGAATATTCCTCTCACACCTTTTGCCTGGCATGCTAATGTGAACTCCTGAAAGAGCAGAAAAGGTGGTTTCAGGCTGAACTTGACTCTACCTTTGAATCCAAGCTCTAATTTTTCCTAAAATATTGTCCTGAACCTACTCTGAGTCTGCCTACTTGGAGGCCATGTTTTCCACATGGTATGCATATGTGGTAGATCATTAGGTAGAATCAGTGATAAAAATAGATCTGTTAAACATCCCTTTCATTTGGTACATCCTACTGAACAATCACATGGACATATTAAAGTTATTATAGAAAATATTATATATTTGCACAATAAATACTACTTTCACATAGTATAAGTTAAATACTCTTTATTATTACTCTTTGAGCAAGCTTTCTAACAAAGCCAAAACCTTTTCTCAAACCCACAGACCTCCTTTCATATTTAGCAGGAAAAAATAAATGGCAGATGCCAGAGATCACTTCCTAGGAAAACAGTTCTCTTTGGCTCTGCTTTAACCCTCGAACTGTAATACTTAGATGCACATTTAAAAATTTTATCCATTGCCATTATGCCAGGATTATCTATGCTAACACTGCAATTTAATTGGGCTTATATGGTTGCCAAAAAGTAATTTTTCAAATATATTCAGAACACGCCTTTGATAAGGTGGACATCAACTGCCCAAATGTCTCTTCTATCCTGCTCACAAAAATTTCAGGCTAGCACGTACATTCTTTGTAGGACTTTCCTTCCTTCATTACAAGAACACAATTTTCTTTGTCTTAGAGCACACCTTCACTTGCACAGTTCACTTGTAAGTACAAGATACAAATTCTTTACTATCCATTATAGAAATAAACACAGCTTTCACGCACACGTCTCAAAGCATAATGAGCTTTACGTATGTATTCAAAGTACATTTTGCTGAACAAAACTAAAGTAGAGACAAAAAATCTTCAAATACTCAACAGTGCTTAAAATTATGTACCCTACTGGGCTTGTTATTAGGCCTAATGGGATACTCTCAAAATCAGATGGTGTGTAAGGGTTGGATAAAGAACCTACACTTCATACTTAACATAATGTGCCTCCAAAGCTTCCACTCTTGGGTTGCATCTATACTTTTCAAATAAATTTGGCCAGGGTTATTTCTGGTGCATTTCTACTTGACCCATGGCCTTGAAAGAAATACTGTAAAGGAACTAAAATTCTATAATCATTTCCCCCTGCTTATATAAAATAACTTCAGTACTTAAAAAAGATAGAGTTGATAAAAACACTGAGGCCTTCTAAGGTTTCCTGCAGACATACTTTACAGGTTTGATCATGATGTACTTTTCAGGTACAGTTACTCTTTCCCTCAATGACTCTGATGTTATCTTCATCCTGTTGTGGACCCTTATCGCTGAGGGACGAAGTATCAATTGATCTCGTTGCAAGAATTACATGCTCTGTCTTTCCGTGAAGTGAAGCCGGTTATGACTTATACCTTGTGAATGACCTTCTAACATGGAAAGAGCATATGGGAAGCAAATGGAATTAAAAGAGTTACCTTCAATTAATGCTAATAAAAGAAAATAAATTAAGTGCACCAACTACTGCAGTCAACCCACCTTAACTCTAACTTTACCAACTAACAGGCCTATTTTTGAGAAAGTCACTGTAGTCAGAAAGCCTAATTTCCTTTCTAATGAAAGTATAAATTTATAGAGATGTTCACTGAGCCACAAAATCTACACCAAGAAGCAGAATCAAGCTGCAGAAAACTTATTTACATGGTGTATGGGTATACGTGTTCTATGATGAGGGTGCTGCCCTGACTTCAGCATGGATTTCAGTGGCATGGATGAAACTTGATTGCATTCATTGAACAGATAAGAAGAAAAGAAAAAAAATAGCTACTCAGAGAAAATAGTATTTTTAAAATTCTTTTCACTTCTGCAATGTATGATATATTTCAAAATTCAGGAAGATTTTTTTTTTTATTTCTCTTTTGTCCATGAACCTTTTCTGTCTGTACTATTTTCTTCACAGTCTGCCGAGAGCACTTCAAAACAGCAGTGAACACCCCAGTTGAAGTGCATTAACATTGGCATTTCATATGAATAACACAGAATAGCGTAGGGAAGGATGCAGATTTGATTTGAGGCAGTACACAGGAGTCATATGTGGAGTCCAGATACCCCTGGGACAAATGCAGAGGAAGCAGCACAAGTTCATTTTTGTCATTCTGGGCTCGGGTCGCTCCCTTTTGCTTGTGTGCCACTGCAGGCCACTCAGCTCTTCCCTCCTGCTTTCTCTTTGTTACGTTGTTCACTGGATGACACGGCTTTTAGCACCATTTTGTTTTAGAAAATACAGAAAAATATTCCAAGGGAAAGTAGTGCACACTCTATTTCTTCCTGTTGCCAACAGGAGAAGTGCCTCTTTCTAGACCATATCCAAGCACTGGACTTATGCAACCTCAGAAAGGGTGGGAGAACCATGGATGAGGGTGTTAAACGAGCAATAATTATTTTTGCTACAGTGATTGTACAACCGCAGCCTAAGTAACTGCTGATGTCTTCTGTGGAACTCCTTTTCAGCAGGGTGCTCATTTTAAACCTATTGTTGTATAGTGTTTTAAAATGCATATGGATTTTTCACATGGCACATTATCTAAATGGGTAAGATGCATATGATAACTCCAAACTCACGTTAATTTTTCTGTACCTTTTTTATATGGGTTTCCAATTACACAACTTGCCATAACACAGCTTAGTACTCCTGCATCACTGAAATCTCTCTGAAAACAAAAAAAACAGCCTCAAGTAGGTTCACATGAACTTTGTATTACTTGTATCATCACTATTATATTATTAGTTCTATATTATTAGTATTTCTATATTATTATTATTATTACTATTATTTTCTGACCATGATGAGAAAGACCATTTTTGTGAGCATCATCAAGAGATTTGTCACAGCCATGTCCCCCTAGGCTGTAATTTTTGGATAATTGAAAAACAAAGCAGGCTGAGATCGCTCAGCACTTAGTCTTTCATGAAATAATATTACACAGTTGTGCTTGGAAGCTGATTATCCACTTGGTTCTTTTCGTCCTTTCTACAGAGCTTTAGGATAATTTCCTGCCAGAGGTCCTGGTTTTCTTTCCGATAAGTCATAAGCTGCTAACATGACTGCATGCTAAAATGAAATGCCTCTTTGCACTTGAGGCAAGAGCTGGGGATGTTCTCTTGGTCAAATAACAGTTTGATAAAGTACATCCTACCTTTTGCAATAGCAGCCATACATTCATCTGCATGCAATACTTACTACTTCCCGGCTTAAAATGTAACAATGCAGGGTGCTTTTAAGCAGCTGCTGCCTTCCACTCTCTCTCCCCCCCAGGTGGCTGCACTTTGCTGATGGGTAAAGTGATTTCTGTTTACAGAAAAAGCAGCTTTTATAGTTTGTAAATGGTTTTAGGGTCCTCTGGGAGGAAAGGCATGGTGCAGGAATGTGAGCTATTCTGATTCCTGTTAAGAGAGTGGGACAGAAACCCATAGGAATTAGACCAAAACCAAACTCCTGTAAAAACCTCCAGGTGCGCAGTCTCTGAGAGCAGAAACACTGGTTCAACAAAACGATCAGTTGTGGTTTTAATTGAAAGCTTTAAATGAAAAAAAAAGGGCAGTGAATAATGTGGGATTTCGGGGGGGAGGGGGGGGGAGGGGACACGAGTGGTTGATAAATAAGAAGTTCCATTCTCAAATATGTATACAAAAACAGGAAACTTGTCTAAAGTGCTCATGACACGATCAGAAACATTCCCACTTTGCAGTCAGAAGCTGATTTTCGGCAAGCTCACGTGGACTGCACTATGCCACATTTTCTTCGTAGGACCGAGGAGCGATCCATTAAATTGGGACCCACAGGGATTTGTTGTGCTGAAGATGTTAATCAGTGTCTGACTAACTATGCATGCAAACACAGACAGCCCCCAAGGCTGCTGACTTTGTGCTTCAAACTCAGCCCAGCACCACTGGCGAGCTTTAAATCCTGTCAGCAGCACGCTGAAGAGTCTCTCTGAGACACAGCCAAGATACAGGCAGAGCATTGGGAACATTACCAAGTGGGAACTAGACTTTCAGTACAGAATGTTTTATTCAATTAAAAAAGAAAAAGGAAAAAAAAAAAAAAGAAAAAAGTAATCTGGGATTTGAATAAACTTGTTAGATTTTGATCTGCAAGCTTATGTCATTTTTTCCATGCTTCCCCTCAGAGAAATGGATTCCACAATTTAAATAACAAAGCTCCATTTTCTTGTAAAAATATTTACATTGACAACATATCCCAGAATCCTCCCTCATCCCACCCAGCTGCTCTGCGGCTGGTGGGACAGGCATTGCCTGCTGGGACCATAGGCATTGCAGGAAGCAGCACAGGCACCTCTGTGTGCTGACATGTGGTGGGAATGGCATCCCACGTGAAGCCTCTTCCTTGCCACCCTNATATCCCAGAATCCTCCCTCATCCCACCCAGCTGCTCTGCGGCTGGTGGGACAGGCATTGCCTGCTGGGACCATAGGCATTGCAGGAAGCAGCACAGGCACCTCTGTGTGCTGACATGTGGTGGGAATGGCATCCCTTGCCACCCTAAGGCCCATGGTGTGGATCATACTTAACACCGCTTCAGCAGGCTCACAATGAAGATGTGTTGAGCAGCTCAGGTTTAACAGGGAAACTTACTGGTGGGGTCTGAAGAGGATTTAGATTAGTGTTGTGCAGCTACTCGGGCATTTTCAAGACTGAATGCACACATGTGATTTTTTCTGATACACTTGTCTCACTCTGCTTGAAATGTATTAACATGCTGCTCCAAAGGGGTCTGAATCAAGTTTATATGTGAATTAGCTCCACTTACTGTTCCTAGCTGCAGATCACCACTCCTGCAGCAGATGATCTAACTGGATTATCTAACCTGCTTCTCAGCTGCCATTGTTTGCAGTCCAGCAATAAGCTCCTTAATTGGGTTTGCAGGGACATGGTGGGATGTGAACCACGGTGGTTCACACAGCCTGCCCTGCTCCTTCACAGCAGGATGGGCAGCAGGCAAGTGAGACGCAGCAATATCAGCTGTATCCCTCCACTGGGGATTCAGGTAATTTTGCACACAGAGAAACACTGGCTTTGAGTTTCTGAAAGCTATTTGTTTATTTGTTTATTTTTAAAGAGGCATTTTATCACAGAAACCACCCAGTTTTAAAAGAAGTAAAGACATAAAAGTTGCCCAAGGAAGTTGTGAGTGCTCCATCCCTGGCAGTATTCAAGGCCAGGTTAGATGAAGCCTTGGGTGGCATGGTTTAGTGTGAGGTGTCCCTGCTTATGGCAGGAGGGTTGGAACTAGATGATCTTAAGGTCCTTTCCAACCCTAACTACTCTATGATTTTATGATTCTACTCATGCTCTGTCCCCATACCATTACAGCCAAACACTTTTAATGCTCAAGCCCCTTACAGAATCCTGGGTTTCATCTAGCGTATGGGGCATAGCTCAGAGGGGAACCTATGTGCTGCACTGAGACAGAGACAACTCAGCTTTGATCCCAAAGGCAAGTGGTAAAGCACTGTACTGGCGCTGGTGGCCAAATGCCAGCCAGTGTGCAGCTTTTCCCCTCTGTGCCTGGAGCACTCATATATCAGGCAGGGACAGTAAGTACTTCCCTTACCATGCAGAAGTCTCGCGGGTGTAAATGAACCAGTTTTTCAGAAGGAGCCACGAGGGTTCTTAGTATGTGTGTTACAACATGACCGGTGACATTCCGGCCGGTGCAGACCATCATGGAGAATCCAGGGGTCTGCAGCACTCCCACCAGCCACCATTCCATCCGGTGCAAGTGCTCCTGAGCTCAGTCAGGCAGCATGGCTGCATCGTTCTCCCCTCTTTGCCATGGCCTCATCTCCTTTCTTTATGGTGCTGTGTAAATAATGAATAATAGTATCAGTAGGTTGGTTATAAATTAAGCAAACTATATTAAAATTGGTTTTGCGTTGTGGGGAAAAAGTAAATTATGAGGTGTTACAGTTGCAAACATTTTGTTTTATATGCTACTTTCAAGAAGAAAAATATTATGCCAAATGAAAAAGAGGTGTCAACCAATTGGCTCTCCTGATGCCTGTCCCTTCCTCCAGTAGTAATAGTCCCATCGTGCTGTTTTACAAGGCAGTAAGCCAGTCACCAAGTGGAGAAACTGCCAGACTGAAGTTCTCCTGGTTTATGCCAGGGAAGGAATCAAATTATGGTCTTGTAAAACAGTGTGATAGTGCTATTATGGGGCTGGTCCTACAAACCGCTTAAAAAAGAGTTTTGAACAAGTTTCCCAAAATATTCTCAGGAGTGGGGCAGCAGAGAGAATCCATGATGCCAAGCAGTCTAAAGCAGAGCAGGAGATCTCAAAGGAGTGTATGTCTACCCAGGAGAAGTCTGCATGAACCAGGACCTAGAACAATGCTGCACACCATTCCTCATTGTGGGCTGGACCAGTATCTGACTGGGGCTTGTCAACCTTATCATAGGATTTTCAGCCCTTCCTCATCTTCTGGCAGAAAAGGAAATAGACATTTAATGAGAAAAACTGTTATCTCGATTTTATGAGGGTGAACTAGGGTGTCAAGGTCAAGGACAATTTAGCTGGTTTTGAGCACCATGACAGAATATTCTGCCTTGCCTTTTGTAGTCTGTCCAGGCCTCCCTACAACATTAGTGCTGAAAGGAGACAGTTCTCGAGCCACACTAAGATGCTAGCTGTGATAAAAGCATATATGCGCTCCCTAGGCCAGACATAAGGGTGGTGGTTTAGGACAAACCGAATGGCAGTGTTTAAAACCAACCAGATAGGAGAGCAGAAAAGTGATAGTTCAGGGGCTTCAATTCAGAGCTCTCTTGGATGAAAAATGAAGTTTCAAAAAAAAAAAAAAAAAA
>NDXB01022157.1:53301-64080 GCA_002631895.1 Agapornis roseicollis | reverse complement strand
AAAAGAAAAAATAAAAAAAAAAAAAAAAAAAAAAAAAAAAAAAAAAAAAAAAAAAAAAAAAAAAAAAAAAAAAAGTCTGTTTCCACCAGAAAATGCTGAATTTCCATTAGAAATAATAAAAATTTCTGCTTGACAAACCAAAACATCTCAGTTGACAGGAGGTATTCCCATGTTGGAAATGCTGTTGACAGCATGAGGGCTGAAATGCAGTTGTGTCATGGTCTGCAGGGCAGGACTCTCCAGCCATGTTTTGTCTACCATGACACACTATAGCCAGGGATTTTTAGTGCTCACATTGTGTCCTAGCAAGAAAGAAGCCTGGGGTGTGGGAGAGAAAACATGGATCACAGAGGGAGTCTGTGCTTGGGCCAGAAATCCTCACTAGTGCTGGCAAGTAAGTGGAAAAGGCACAATGTGAGCAAGGCATCTCAGGAAGAGACCTGCAAATAGCATCCAAGTACCCCCTGAAATGCCACAGGCACACCCACTTACTCGAGGACTGGAGGCAGGGGACAGGACAGACTAGAGCTGTTTAGGTTACAAGTTAGCACTGAGTTATTTCCTTAAACTTTGAAACATGTGGGTTGCAAAGGAATTAAAAAAAAAGAAGAATCAGAATCACAATCCTCATCTGTGGAATCTACGTTGTATTTATGACTTGAGCTCTTTTAGGCAAGCAAAACCAGGCTGGGAATAAGCTGGCACTGCTGGTGAGGAAAAGGCAGTTTTAACTTGTCTAATATTTGTAAATACACCAGAGAGGAAATCTCATTGCACTTAATTCTAGGCTCTGCTTGTTTGTTGCCTTCAGAAAATCAAATTTCCAGACAAAAATTACCAATGGGCATGGGAGATTTTTTTTTAATGACATAATTACATAAGGAGCCTGGCAGAGCTTCCAATAAAATAAACAATCCACAAGGAAATCTATTCATTTTATTAGCTTGAATGCATCCATGGATGGTGATAAGGAAAGCAAAGCTCTGGTGCTTAGAATCTCAGCAACAGTGTTCAGAAAGAGGGCACAAACATGGCCTACTTGCATTGTCCAAAAAAGGGTAAGAATGAACTCAGAAACAGGATTTTCTTCAAGGCCTCAGTGTAATCATATATTTTACATCTCTTTCAACGCAACACTTTGTTTAAGCATGGGAATGTTCTAGCAGACTTATAACAATATTTCCATACTGTACATTTATTGTAGCTACTCATTAAGTCAAATTGCTAGCATATGAAGTCATGTGGAAAAAAGAGGGATTTAAGACATAACATTTGCAGGATGCAAACATGAGAAGTGAAGACTTTTTCATCAAACTCTGGTTCACAGTCAAAGCAAAATTCCAACAACTGTGCGAAGGCGAGCTGAAGGGAAGGGAATTACTATCAACTCAAAAATGATTTTACATTCAATTTCTTAGCAAATTGCAACCTTTGTCATTCTGTGACATATATATGTGTTGCTACTCATATGGAAACAAATGAAAGTGTATTAGGAAGTTGACCTTTAAAAGCTTTAAAAAAAAGAGAAAGCAAAAGAAGCATTACTGCAACCAATCTTTCAATAATTACTGAAATGCTGTTATTCTCACTCTAACAATAATCCATGTAGACACTCTATATTAAAGTTTTCTGCAGAAAACTCTAAAGCACAATGTAACTAAGCAAAAGAAATAGTTGGGGTGTGAAGTAAGCTTTGGTGTTGTCTCTTCCTCTTGAAGCCATATGTGTGCATGCTGCAAATAATACTTTGACCTTGATTAGTTCTTTGGTTACGCTGCATTTGCTCTGCCTTTCCATGCTAATTTTTTTGAATCTTAATGTTTCCGTGGTCATTGTTCATTAGACACAGCCATATTTCACAAGTTAACTAGACACAAACCTGTGAGCTGTACCGCTCACAGAGTACTGCTCAGTATCCACCTTCTCCTGAGTTGTTCTCATCTCCCCTTCGCAGGGGAATTGGCACCTGAGTTTGGGGAGTGGGCACAGTGGGAATGCTGGCTCCCCCCCTCACACACACACACCAGCTAGCCAGCAGTGTGTCCAGTTCATCTGCCATGAGCAGGGCAGCTTCTCTGAGGGGGGCTATACCTGAGGCCAGAAACCCACCCTCCACAAACACTATTGCTATTCTGGGTGGGACCAAAAACCAAGCTTCAGCTGCGTGAAGAGGAAAGGAAGTGGGGGAAGTACCAGCAGGTTTGAGGAAGACAAGGAGGGAAGGCATACTATGAGAGCTATATATGTGTACATACACGAATGTACATTTTGCAGGGGGAGTGAGAGTGGTGTAACTGATGGAGTTAAAACATTGGCAGCGTATTCCTGTTGAGGAACAACAGCTGTAGCAACACCAAGAGAAACAACAGCAGCCACCCTCCTGCACAGCACCTGGGGTGGTCAGTAGTCAGACATTTCTCCTGTTCATCTCATTACAGCGTGACCAAAATATGTAGCTGTAAGAAGGCCTTTGCACTCCCTGGTGTATATTATTTGTTATTCGGTACAGCAGAAGGGGGAGTCAGTAACAGCTGCTGCCGCAGCAGCTAAGCCTGAGGGTGAAACAGAGTTTCTGAGAGGTGAGTCCCTATCTCTGGCAATACTTTATTGACCCAGCATGGACAAAGCTAGGAGTGAAAGGGGCAAACAGGGGCTACGTGTAGAAAGGAGGCTATTCTGCTGGGAAGACAGCAGTTAAAAAGAAAGTAGAGACTCCCCACCACTCCAAAACTCCTGCTCTGATAGGACAGGAGCTGCTGAGGTACCTGAGCCACACCAGCTGGAAACCTCAAAGGAGGTACACAAAAAGAAACAGCAAATAAAGGAGCACAGAGGTCTACCTGCCTTCCTCCAACCTAGTCACACTAATTGTCACTGCCTACTCTGAGCAGCTCAAGAGGGAGCAGGCAGGCCCATCCCAGACACAGTGATGCTTTCAGGTCTTCATTTCAGGAAGGGTACCTTGGTGTTCTGCCTTCCTCTGTTTTGGTATGCCTCCTCGTCTCCCCTCCCTAGCCTGCCCAAATTCTTCTACTATATTAGCAAGAGTTTCACGCTAAAAGGTCATGGTCTATCTCAGTAGCTCAATTACATTTTCCTGGCGAAGTAAGAAATGCGTGCTCTTTTCCTCTACATTATCAGTGGATTTACTGACTGAGAATAAAGATGGGGATTCTATGCTAATGGGTATGACAGGCTCAGGAGACCTGGATTTTTAATCTTGTATTTTTCATTAGCGTAGCACTGTCAGTCTCAGAGAGCCCAGTTAGATGCTCAGGTATTGTTCCGTGCTTATCCTTCCTTTCTCTACTTGTGCAAGAAAGGAGACTCACCTAAACTGACCTGGTAAGTGCATGTGCATGGGCACACTTCCTCACTGTTCACTTGTGAAACCAGCTCTGCTCTGGGTAACCTCCAAAAGCCACTTCCCCAGACCATGCTGCAATTTCCCCACCTGTACAATGACTTCTTTGTGAACTACCTCAATGCCCACTGTATCATAGCTAGGTATTTATAATATTACAGTTGATCTGTTTTCAGATGGAATGACTCATTTTAAACAGAATTTTTGAAAGCATTGATACGTTTCTCCTCTTTAACCCCGGAATGTATAAGCACAGTGGATTGCAAATTTAGAAAATCCCAGGGTAATTTTATTAGCTGCTGAAATATATTAGTGTTCCTGGGCTTTGAACTAGAAATAACGATAATAGCCTTTCCTGAGAGTGGAATTTTTTCCCAACAGACTTTTTTCTGATGTTAGATTAAATTATCTTTGTACTGCTTTAGCTTTACTGGTACAGAAATAGCTCTTTTTTAGCCTGCCTTTATGTGAGAGGACAATAAATACGGCTCGCTTTTTGATCTAAGTTACTTATTGCACAATGATGGTTAGCCAGATAATGGCTGTTTTGGGCAAGCTCAAGAAAGAATCTAAGTCTGTGATCTCTCTTGTCACTTAACAGGCCTTATTTTTTATGGTGGCAGTTTTACCTGGGAGGCCTGTAAGGAATCACAGGGAGGCACAGAAAGAGCTGGGGTTAGAGAAATCACTGCTGATGTAGCCTGTGCTCTGTGTAAAGCCTTTGTGGAGAGTATTCACTGTCTGAAGTCACCCAACCCTTGTGCTACTGTACTGGTAGTTACAGAGAGTTAAGTGATATCAGCATCGGGCAGATCTTCATTCACACACCTGTCTATGCTAAATATCACCACACTGAATACCTTGTACTTCTGCTGACTTTGAAACAAGCTCAGATGTTGTCAGTGCACTGAAGAAGCAGGGTTATCAATCTCCTTGCCCCGTCCGAAGGTGATTTACACCATATTGGTTAAATGTCTATACAGTCTGGAAAGAGCCTATCTGGGCCCATGGCTACTCCGTTGCGTGGGACTACAACTCTTTTGTATGGTACCTTCATGTACAGGGACTGTGGGGGACTTTTCCAAACCTCCCTGTTTAAAACCAAGACGCAATTCTTCTAGTGCTGGTGAGAGTGAGTTCTGAGTTGTACACACCACTGCCAAGTGCATAGAAGACTTTTTTATTCCATGAGCATTCAAGTGCTCATTTAAAATTCTTTCCCTTACTCTCATGAGGGGTAAGAAGTTGTTCTTCTTAAGCTTGAACATTCAGTATCTGCGCACAGCAAACACCAAAGGTTCACAGATATTCAGAATTAAATTCAGAATTTGATCAAACAGCAACAGAGAAAAATATGTGTTAGTTTCACAGATCTAATTCTTACAGAGTTTATAAAGACCCAAATATACAAATTCAGAATGAAGAAAAGTCTGTGCATCAACATGTATAAGATTAAATAATGCTTCCTTAGCAATACATTCTTCACTGCTGAGGGTACACATTGCTATTTCCTACATACTTAAACATGTTACATACTGTTACTGCAGCTGAACAATCAGGGGCCAGATAAGAAAGCAGAAAAAAAGAGAAGAGAGTGGAACAATAACAATCAGGATTTAAAAAAACAAAACAAAACAAAACAAAACAAAACCAAACCCAACCAATGTAATTGTTCTTACTTTTAAATGGGTTTGAAGGTTTGTGTAACCAAATATTAGTCAGAATTAGGATTAACAGGAAGTTATACTGAAAAATAAACTCACTTGTAGCACCATATCTGGAAAGATAAAGAACTTCCTGGTGGTCAGCAGGCCACAATTAAGTAGTCTTAGCTCTTATAGAAATACTGATAATGTCTATAAGTTTTTATCACAGGTTTCCTGTGACTTGAATTGCAGAAATCTAGACCAGGAGCTGAGCATCAGTTTCATGAGCCAGCTGGTGGTCAGAAAACTGCCCTCTGACGTAGGCCTGCTATACATCTGTGTAGCCCTGTCTGCAACAACCTGGACACCCTGGGCACTATTTGCCCTGTCAGCTACTCAGACAAGGAAAGACGGTATAGAGGTGAGAGGCAAAAGTCTGTCATCCGCACATTGAACACTATTCAGACACATCAGTACAGTCCTCATCCATGTGTCAGTGGCAGGGAGCAGTGTAAACTTAGGAAAGTCCTAATGCATATAAAGAAACTTTAACACCTGCTTAGTCCCAAGGAAGCCAAAGGAACTGCTTGGGAGTTTAAAGCATGCATGAAAGTCCCCAGTTAATGAGTGAGAGTGGAATTTCTAGGATAAAACCCTGCCACCAGGCATTCATCACACAGAAGCAAACACTGGAGGTTCACATTCATGTTGGTTTATTTTTTTTTAACAGTCATTTGCTGTTTCTGACTCTTCAGTGTCACATTTTAAATCTTGATCAAATTCATTTTCAGTCTTACAAGATGTGTTTTTTTTCAGATAAAACATTTACTCATAAAAACCAATGGAAAGCAAAATTCTAAATGGTCCCAAATTTGGAACAAGGCCTCACTTCAGTAGCTGAACACCATCTGAGCATCAGTCATGTCATAAATAGGAACAGGAAAATCATTTGCAAAATTACCCTAAAAGCCCTGTATTTCCTCATGTTCTCCAGCTTCTCTGGCTGCAGCTCTGGACTTCCCATCTACCTGGTTGAAGACTTTATTCAAAGCCTGCTCTGAGGTTGATGGAAATAATTCTGTTGTTCTACCAATAATTCCACCAGAATCACTGACTGATAAGAACAGGGAATTTTTCTCTTCCTCTGTCTCTCTTCCTTTTTTTCTTTTTTCTCCCCAGATTGGCCACTGATGCATTTTCAGGTATTTTAAAGCTTGCTTTTCTCAGAGTTGCTGATGCATGATTTTATCCAGATCCTCAGGATATTTGGAACCTCTTTCTTAAAGCTTCAAGCTGCTAAATTGCTGAATTGAGTGTTTTTGTGATTAGTGTCTGGACTTCCCAATTAAAGTTCAAAAACTCTGGTGCAGCCATAAGCCAGAAATGAAGAAAGTAAAATAAAAAGAATGTGACTTCCATTATTATATGTATTTTTAACTCCTGATTTAAGGTAGTTTCAAAAAAATTTTGATGCTTGATCATTATCACTTAATTTTGGAACTGGCAAACCCCATAATTTCTTCTCTAAACTTCTGTTGTCTAGTTCTCAGCAATATTAGTAGTACATGTTCCCTAAATACTCACTCTAAACAACAGCATGCTCAGTGTTTTTTCTGCCAATATTAAGCATCTGCATCTCCACAACTTCTCAAGCTGGCTTTCAAACTGAGCACTGAATGCTGACCTCACGTTAAGAGTAGAATCTATAGGTATTAAGCACTTGTGAAAAGGTGGTGTATCAACACACATGCGATTCAGACTGCAGTGTTAACCAATGCAGGTAAGACCTGCGAAAGGAAAAAGAAACCAAAACAAACCAGATGAGGAAATGAGGAATTGTAATAGTACGCAGTAGCTGCCTGACCACAAGCTATTTTATATTGCAATTCTGTAATCAAGAAATGTTATCTGTTATCATGAGTCTCCAAGTGCCACCATCTTCCACCATCATACATGAAATGATCTTGGATAGGAGCAGAGGATAGCAGAGGGCTATAGACATACTAAATTGGGTTTATTAAACTGTCACAGATTGTTTATACAGAAGTCTCAGGGGAAGACAAAATCTAGCATCTAATGTCACAATGGATGCATTGCTTCCACAGCAAAAATTTGCCAATATTTTATTTATCAGTCATATATCAGTAGCCATTTCAGTATTTCCCATTAACATAAAGAGCTCTGTTCTCATGCCCCTTATAAAAAGATTGCCACAGATGTAGATGTAGAAACAGCATGTGTATTTTCTGCTCAGCCAGTAATAGGTTACATATGGGAAGACAAACTGATTTCATTTTCATGACTTTCATTAAAATAATGTGATGTTCAGAAAAGGTATTCCTGAAGGCCATTTAATAAACAGCAAGCATTCCAGGCTATTGCCTTGCTAATGAAATTTAAAGAATACCAATCTTCTTTGGGAGGCTCAGTGCAATTTTTGCTTCCATCTGCATGGCTACTGGAAAGGGCATCTGTTTAACATCCCACACAGAACATTACCTTTAAAAGAAAATGACCTGTCTACAGCTATGCTTCAGTATCAGTACAGATACAGGCCTAGCTTCTAATTTACAATCTCAGTTACTTTGCCAGGTGGCCCAGAGTACCCTGCAGGAACACATTCCCATGTTTAAAGGGATGTGTCTTTTTCATAATGATGTAAGCAATACATTAACACAGCATCTGCCCATACTGAGGGTCATGTTTAGGACAGTCTCACAGAGACAAACACAGCAGGAAACTCTGTCAGTGAGTACATTAACATAGGAGGATTGGTTTAAGTCTGTAAACAAGAGGTGGCACACCTGGTCTGGGAGACTTTATACATTTTCACAACAGTCCAGATCCTCTGGAGCAAAACCAAGGCACGTAAGTTTTCCACATCCTGGAAGAATGTGGAAAGACTCGAGGAAGACTCGAGGAAGATTTTTAAGATTTCAGAGCTCTGGGTATAAAATGCACATGTAATAGAAGACGGGGGGCAAAAGAACTGGGAACAAGAGATTAATTCAAAAAGTATCAGAAGCAGGGATCACACGTGAATACTGGTTTTGGAATAAAAAGATTTGTTAATTTTTTTTTTTTCATACATGGAAAATGCTTCAAGTTCAAGCCATGCTTAAAGGGATAACCATACGGGGCAAGAGAGCAACAGCTGCACTCGGATATTTTCTTAAGAGATGAATATTCATGCTCACTCTGTGCTGTATCAAAATAAAATTTTTGTCTATCAGCTTAGTTCACAAGTGCTTTTGAAAAGGAGTTATTGTTTCTCCTTTCCAAAGCCATTTTTGTCTGGAGCCATTATTGCTCACTCTTCCCTGGTGATGCACAGTATGCTGGATCCTCCTAAGCAGAGTAAAATATACCTTTTCTGGCAGTAAAGAGGGCACTGGCCCCTTAATACTGCCTGAAGAAGGAGAAAGTGAGGAATATGTGCTGCCCATGTAATTTCAATATTTATCCATCCTTGAAATAAACATTCAAGCATAACATGTTAAAAATAAAATGTTCAAGATCTTGCTCATAAATACTTTATTTATGACTTTGAAAATATAGGTTGGAATGTCAAACTGAAACATGTCCTGCATTTATAATCATGAATTATACAGCACCATAAATTTACTGGACATTTTACAAATACAGATACTTCCCCTGTCCCAAAGAATTTAAATCTAAATCAGGCATGACAAACAGAAGGCATGGCAGAGGACAATAGTTCAAGACAAGAATGATGAGAAAAGAGTAAACACTGTCTGAAGTGATGGGTTTAAAGGAGAGAGAAGATGAGATAAAGGTCTCCTTTTAGGTGCAGGAGAGTTTCAATTTTAAATGCATCTCTGTTCCCCAAAGAAGGATAAAATGCAGCTCTGGGGGTCTTCATTTACGTGCTTACTGATAAATCTACTTGCTGAGTTTTGAAGCTTTGTTTGGAACTTGTTTATGTTTTTGTTGTTAATAGATTATTATTCCAAGTGATCTTACAGAAGGACACTGAATTTACAAGTGACAGCTTTTGGCTTAGTAACAAAGTCAAAAAGCTCAGCCAGAGGTGGCAGAGGGCTTTGTTTTGCTTTGTGTTCCCAACAGAGAGAGCCTGTGCCAAGCACAGAGAGGAGCCATGGCCATGGTGTAGAGCTGACTTCACAGCAAGCATGGACAGAGTCAGCAGCATCTCTGCAAAGCTGGCTGCTCGGGAACCGAGCTGGGGGCAGACACCCAAATCTAACTCTCTGCAAGTCTGGCTGTCAGAAACAGATTTGATATCACTGGACAGTATGGGTTGAACTGTGGGCTGGGACAAACAGCTGCTGGAAGACCTCAGTGCATCTGCAGAGGGCTGCCACTTCCAGGAGTCCCTTTTCTACCAAGAAAGCAAGAATGGGGTTTTGGGGTGGATAAAGTTGGGATTAAACAATCTGGACCTCAGAAAACCGGACAATAATTACTTTGAGCGTGAGGCTGAACAAACTCTATGAATAGTGCTTGGAGGCAGTCACTTTCTCAAATATGTGTTAAAAGCACAGAGAATTATCAAACTTTTCTTTGTTGGTCTTTTCATCCCTCTGCAATAATGCATTAATTCACTCCTCTTAATAAATGGTCAGGACTGGTAAAAAGCCAGAGCTATTCCTCTACACCACAGCAGTGGTGTTATAGCTAAGATACCTCATGGGAGACACAGTCCAGCTGCAGCACCAGCTACAGTTGCTTCAATGCAGGAGACTACTGTGATCTGAGACAGACACTCTCAGACACATGAAACCTTTGTAAAGGACTTGTGGGAGCTTGGTAGCCATTTGGGAACACAGCTGGTGGGAAGGTGTGATACCCCATAGAACCTAAAGTGATGCTAGACATCTATGCTTCAGCAACTGAATTTCTCCCATGGTGTCAAACAAAAGGACAACAGGGGTAAAACAAAAATTACTTTAATATATGGAACTGAAATTATACTTTACCTCAGCCATTGTTTCCTGACTATGACAAAGCAGCAACAAATCTAGATGAATTCTCAAGCCAGAAAACACCTTGTTTATCTACCAGCATCTAAAGCTGCAGAATTTTTTGAAAGCATCTTTTCACCATTGTACCCACCTTGCCTTTAGATAAAACCAGACTCCTTTTGTTGGTCATTGGAAGTTATGTGGAGTAGCTGAGTGACGAAAGGAAGATCAAGTTACCAGAGGTATACAGACCAGCCTGAGCCTTGGTGGTCTGACATGTCTCGGAGAGGTGCTGGACAGACGTGGAGCAGGACATGAGATAAGACATGGTACAAGGAGCTCTGGCAAATGGCACATTTTGGCAGCGCAGAAGCTGCACACCTCCCCTGTCTGACTGCATTTCATAGGCTGTCAGTGAAGTCAAAGCTCCCTCAACACTACTCATCCTTCTTCCCAGAATAACTGCTGTACACCACTGTCAGTCTACAGAGTTTGTCAGTATGAGGAAGCTCTGTGGGAATGGGTTGGCATCCACAAATCTGTCAGGGAAGTGGTTGGAATATGTAACTTACATCTCTTCATTTTGATTAAGCTTTTACTCAGACTGTAACAAACACCAAGTTTATATAACACTGCAATCTCTACAGACAATGTTAAATAACTACAAGTTATGGACATTATCTATCACATAGGCTAGTTTAATGTAAGTTTCAAAGCTATGTAGAACCAAATACTAATAATGAAACAGATGCTTTGTTTTTTTTTCAGTACCATCGAAGTAATCAAACCCTGAAAGACTTCTTTTTTTTTTTTTTTTTTTTAA
>NDXB01022157.1:14137-52282 GCA_002631895.1 Agapornis roseicollis | reverse complement strand
AAAAAAAAAAAAAAAAAAAAAAAAAAAAAAAAAAAAAAAAAAAAAAAAAAAAAAAAAAAAAAAAAAAAAAAAAAAAAGAAAGAAAAAACCCCAAATTCTATGAACAAATCACTCAATGAAATAAACCAAAGTTAATCCCAGTAGAGTAGCTGGAAGCAGTGGTTAAACATACATTACTCTCCAGATGCTGTAGTAGGGCACCCATAGTGATTTCATCACAGGCACAGCTGAAGTGATGCCAAACTTCCTCACTGCAACTGGAGCAGGTGACAGCAAGTATCTTGTTCTTCCCTAAGCAGCCACATCACAGACAGCTTGGCATTTTCACCCTCTCCTACCATCTCGTTCAGATCAGATTGCTGCTGCTTTCAATGCTGACAGCAGGCATGCAGTTTCAGAGATGGATCACTATACTTTAAAAAAATCTTCCTTAAAGTTTACGATGGTGGAGATGTCACATAACATTTGGCTTTTGATGTGATGCAGTGTAAATGCTGTAATCATATTTACAAGACATGATTGATAACATGCTGTGCATGAACTCCTTCCTTTCAACTTTCCCATAAAAGACATCCATCTGCCATTTCCAAATCTCAACTACCAAAGGATGCAAGCAAAAAAAAACTAAAATAAGTCCAAGCAGGGCAAATTGGCCAGAAGAAAGTTCAGCTCCAAATCTGTGTTTGCTGAATGATTATGTTAGATCCCAATGAAGGCTAAGCCCCACAGCAAAACTCTTCACCTGAATACCAGTTCAATCAATCCTTTCTTTCAGCAAGTGTGATCTCACTGATAAAGTTACTCCTGAGCTTCACTGCTGTACAGGAATCCCCAGCACATGCTGTAGAGGATACTATGGACTTGTCGAGCTGCTCTGCTGCCTGATAATACTCTCCTTACTCCCACAGTACATCACTCAAAGTCACTGCTAGGTTAATATAGCCAGCTCCACCAGCAGGGAATCAGGGAGCACTTTTTTCATCCTGTCTCTGGAGCTGGGAGGTGGTAATCTCTGATCTGGGTGTAACCCTGTTAGACACTAAAGACTTCCACCTCAGCCTTAAGCACCTGCATCTGAGGAGGGGGCATTTTACAACTGAGTCAATCAGTTGCTTGAAACTCCCTTTCAACACTCAAACAGCCAAAGCCTGGCTTCAGTAAAAGACCAAGAATGTGACCAGCTCACACAATAGGAAAGGGATTATTGTAACTAGATGGTGATGGAACAATTAAATCAATGGTAAAACAGCAAATTTGTCATAGTGGAGGAAGAACATGGTAAATAAGCCCAACTGGAATGGAAGAGCTTTATACACATTTGTGTTGCACTCACTTTCACATGATTCTGAGAGTCAGGCTATTATGCATTAGCATGCTATTAGAAAACTCCAATTGCTAAAGAATCAAATTCAATTTTTGTGTCATACACAAATGTATTATTTTGACATAGCATGTTTGAATTTACAGCCAAGAATGTTTAAAACATGCTGCAAACCCTTGAGCAAATTGGAGATGAGTTTAAAGTTGAAGAAAAATCATCTAGCATCCACAGTCTGGCATGTGGTAAAGCCATGCTGGAACCAGTTAAGATTATCTCAGGTAGTAGTGGGAGACACTTTGAATGGTAGAAGGACATCCAATCCTGCAGATGTTCAGATAACAAATGTTTCCAAGGCACTTCGAAGATGAAGCACATAAATAGAAGGTTTCATTATTAGATATTAGGAAGAGTAATAAAAACAAATACAGTTCATACTAAAGAACATCTGAAGGCTCTTTTATGAGACACAGCATAGGGGTCTTTTCAAAGTAGTGATTTATTTTTTCAGATTACTCCTTTTCATTAGCAGAGTTCAGAAATTAATTTGAAAATTTCTGTTGCATTCAATCCAGCAGTGTCAAACATTTCTGCCAAAGAAAGACACAACAACGTAAAGAGGCTTGTAAAAAGCTACTAGACAGAGAAGTTCACTCAACCACTAGCATCACTGATTGGATCCAGAGCCACAATAAAAATTGATAGACAATATATGCCCTTACCTTAAACCATCTCAAATACCACAAAAAGGAAAGGGGGGCAAAGGAGCAAAAGAGCGAACTGTAGAAAAAACAAAATGAAAGCCATACACCCAACATCTCAATTTCGAACAGTTGTGTAAAACATCTGGAAGTTGCAAATCCTGAAGAACTCAGCAGTCCCTATATCTCATATTTCACCCAAGGACACCTTAGTTGGTCTCTGAACTAAAGAAGAGGAACAAAAAGAAGCATAGCAAGTCAAATAAGGTGTGTGCACAAGCTAGAGATTTGTTGGCTTCATTACAAATATTTTGTGTAATAAATGAGAAATGTTTTACAGACTTGGGATGTGAGAGCAGTATACAGCAAAATTCCTTTGTTGAATAGACAGGTGTTAGAAGAGGATCTTACATCCCAAGGCTTACATCCAGAAGTGTGATCTTGCAGCAATGTTCCTACAGTTATCATAAATGCACACTTTTTCTAGTCAACCTTTTGCCTTTCCAGTCATGATTATATGTAATGACAGTTTTAATGGATATACATTCAAGAAGAGAAATTCCAGTAAGAACGGAGAAGTGCCTTTGAAGTAAGGAATATTCTGATTCACAGCCATTAAAAATTTATGAGGTTTCCTTTACTGGTAGAAGAAAAAGCTCTGTGGTATTTGATAGACCTAAAGTGACACACATTGCAAATTTAAGTACCTCATACACAAGAAGATAAGAAAACAACTCATACTGTGTTAGGAATAGAATGTATTACCTTGTGCACAGTATGAAGCAATTTTTTTGAATGCTACTGTTATCAGACAAATCCTTTCACTGAAATACCAGACAGGACATCCTCAGAAAGAAGGAAAGAGCAGAGAGTAGGGAGAGCAGGGAGGTAGAAACAAAGCGCATGCTAAATAATTGTCAATTTGATCAGTAAACGACTCCTTACAGAACTGAGAACCAAAGCAGGTAAGGACAGGAGAATCCTACAGAACACAAAGCTCGTGATTTTCCTTGCAATTCTAGAGAAGGAGAGGGAGGGAGAGTGGGTTTGGTTTTGGACAAATAAATTTTTTCTGATTTAGACATAAAAGATGGCATCATGTAGAAAACCCACAAGAAAGTTTCAGTGAAAGATAAGCCTAGGAATATAAAGTGTATTTCAGGAACTTTCAATTAGGGTTAGGAGTATGAGGATCCTGAAAAGCAAAGCTATTGGGGACTGCAGTATTTTGCATGTGTGGTACACACATGTAGAACTAAAAATACACAATGAAGCTGCAGATTCAGTTCTTTACAGTGAAGAATACCAGAAATTCTCTCAGCCATAAAGTCTTCCTGGGTTCACTTCCGTGTGTGCCTCAGGATATGGTGAGGACTGGGCTGGTAGTTATTGGTGTGTGCCATCCTCAGTGTTCTGCATGTGCCTTCCATGTAATTCAGACACAACTGGAAAGACAGAAAAGGCAAGCTGCTTGCAGGTCTCTCTGTTTTTTCTTCTTATTATAATACTTGAGAGCTTCACAGACTGCATTTATAACAAGCCTATGAAATGAGGGACTACTATAAAAGATGGGAATTGAAGCACAGATTAATGTCTAAGGGGTCCACCTCTTTTAGGTGCCTAACCTGGGGCTCCTAGGATTTATTTTTTTTGTCAGACTTTCTGGCACTAGCAGCCACTTTACATTTTCCAGACACCACTTCCATTGACTTCCATGGCTCTTGTGAATGCTCTGCAGTTCTGCAAGTGAGACCCCCTGCACACAGCAAGCAATTGCCTGCTAAATTCTTGGTGGCATGCTGCACATTAAATGTATTAGAATCATAGAATCATAGAATCAGCATTAGAGAGAAAGAATTCAGTTGTCAGTTGCAGCATTTTACTACCCAAGCTCTGCCTGATTCAGTAAATACCTTCCAGTTTCCTCAACAATGAAGGCAAAAAAAAAGATAACAAAGTCTTTCATTAAAAAGTCCTGCCTCTCGTGCTACCACATTCAGGGTGCTGAATAGACCCACTCCGATTGTTCTCAGAAAGGGTCTCTTATGCAAACTGAAGTAGCAGTTTTCTCCTATTATTCCAAAGAGCTTACATTTCTTGGAGAATATCTAAAATCTCACTGTGAATCCAGTCATGAAAGGTGAACTCCATATTGGAGTTCCCATTGGAAATCCTACTCAGCAATTTTAAACTTAAGCAAGGTAGTGGGATGGAGTCTGGAAAATATAAATCCTGCATGGATGCCTATATTCCTGTTTCCAGGGGAAAAAAAAAACCAACCAACCAAAACCCCAAACCAAAAAAATAGAATTAACTGGTTTACTGGAAATCAGTAACAAGTTTCAGAGGCATGATTACTAATAAAATACAATTTCCCCCTAAGTTGTGTATGATTATATGGTTATCTCTGTCAAAAAACTTTGATTCAGCATCTTCCCAAGACCCTGGCTTTACTTGGAGCATACAAGAGCCATGATTCATGGCAACAATCATCTAAAAAACCAAATCAGGTAGTCCAACTTGTTTTCAACTAAAGAAGGCTACAAACAGTAATTTCTGTGTATCAGTCAATCCTTTTTCCATAATACACTACTGTTTAGACAACGTTGGGTCATGATAGCTCTTGTCCCATTGTATCAGACTATTCCATAAAATGACTGTCTTCAGGTCCTTGTCATTGCTGCTGTCTCCTGCTTCCACTGGCAAGCTACTGACTCTTACATCTTGATTGATTGGTTGAATTGAGTATTATAACAGCTGGAACCATAACAACCACATTTCTCTGTCATTCTTGTATGACCTTTGCATATTCTCATAGAGCAAGACTTAGAAATTGGTTATTTGCAATAGGAGAAAATAATTTCCTACCTGGCAGCCCTTAGTAGCTGCAAAGTTCCTCCGTCAACATGAGGACACTGACGTTTTTCTGATGTGGAAGACTGAAATGCAATGACAGGAAAGACCTTCCAGCACATAGTATGCACCTACTCCATGTGTGAAAATCTACTACAGGCTTCTTGGACCTCCTAGAAGTTTTGATCCAATGCTAACGCACCTGAAACTCAGGCTCCATTTTTATTCAGACAGGAACTACTTCCCCCCCCCCCCCCCCCCCCCCTCCGGGGGGCCGGACCGGGGGGGGGGGGGGGGGGCGTCTGAGTGCTCCCGGTGCCGCTGCTGCACCTGAGNCCCCCCCCCCCCCCCACCTTCTTTCTAAGTTCTCAGGCACTCTGGGCCATATGCACTGACACTGCATGCCTGTTCCAGCCTCAAAATTCAAGAGTGTAATGAGTGATTCAGACCAAAGCTTGAGTGGGGGAAGGTGGCAAGATTTAGCACCTAATTTAGGCTCCATAGTAAGCCGTCTGGATATTCTGTACTTCAGCAGATCGGATGAATATCCTTTTGACACTCTTTGCCAAAGAACACAGCACTCCTGCTCTTCACAAGACAGAGTTTTAGCCTCAGCCTTTTACAACTACATGTGAACCTTACTGTAATAACACCCAAGAGAAAGAGATGGATTTCCCCTGTTTAAGTTGCTCACAGCATCAAGATTTTTGCATATTCATCCCTCTAGGTTGTCTGTGACTGTCTAGCTGCAAAGTTAGAGGAAGCATGGAGGTTATATCAAGCTTGCTTTAACTTTCATTTAATAACATTGATTATTGTTATGTCACGTAGCAGCTACAGAATTGCTAAAGCATTTTGAGCCAGCTCTGTGCTGTGTCACCTGCGACCTGATGAATCCAAAATACCCTGGCATTGTCTTCCTGAAAGGCTTGCGCTGACCTGCATATTTTTTGAATTTGTTCCAATTTCCAGCAGTTTCTCCAAGGTTTATTCAGACGAATAAGCATTTGCATTTGAGGCTGTTTCCCACAACAAAAGGACACAGCCTCTGAATGTGGTCTTTGTGTTTCTCTTTGACCCCAGTTATTTGTTGCACAGACGACATGTCGCTGTTGCAGTTCCCTGGCATCTGTAGTTACCGTTGCCACTAATCCAGTAATTTCTAGTCCACATTTTAGGACCAGGCCAGCCAATCACTGCTCTTTGGTTGCCTCTTGTTGCACACCACACACTAACCAAGCCTTCAAAACAACAGAGAAACTCTGCAGCTTGACACAGCTCCATTAATTTTCTTAATTATCAATCAGAATTTCCTTTGTTTCATTTGTTCTCCATTTGGAAACCCATTTTTTTACCAATAACATATAAACTACACAGATTCACCACAAACTTTGGTAATTGTACTGGGTGAGTACAGAGGCTCATGGAGGTTAGCTTTATGTAGGCTATCCGCTTCTCAAGTAGCTCACAGCAAGCGTCAATAGTCATTCAGATAAAAGTTCTCACCAAACGTTTATATGCCATTACACTATGCTTTAGTTTTTTGACTCTATAGCTTCTTGAATGTGCTGTAGAGTATGTGCAAATTTTGATAAATAACTCAACTTCTGGTACTCTGGTGATGTATCTGCAGAAAAACAGCAGAGAGAAGGCATGAGTGGAAATCTGTCCACAGGCACACACAGTTAAGTGCGATCTTACACTTTTCAGCAAGCTGACCTAACTCCTGGTAGAAAACTGCCGGTAGAGTGGTAGTGGGTATATCCTTAGGAGGCAACAGATTTTAACTGGAAGAGAACTGGCTATAGGGAATGGGGGCAAAGGGCCGGGATAGAGCTGAGGACCTAGGATGTATGCTGTTTATGTTGGATAAAGGCTATAGCTGACTTTGGAAACAATAACTCCAACCTTCACACAGATGTACCAAGATGACTGCTAAGCTCTGAATTTACAAGGGTACGCTTTGAGCACTAAGAGTACACGCAATCAATACTGAACAAAGCCACGGCTTTCCCTGAAAGAAGTAACTGCTTAGAAACCATTATTTATGCTGTGCAGAAAATTGCCAAACTTTCTATGCAGTGTTTATCTCAGATTTTATGCATTTAACCCTGGAAAAATGAAATGGGAGGGGTCTGTAAATGAAGTACAGAATACAGCAAACCCTCACAGGAAGAAGAGAGGAGAAAGCAAAGAAAAAGGCCAAGAAAGATGTACTGTCTTCTTTGAATGTCAAGGAAATTTGGTTTTTATTTAGGTTTGTGTGTTTGTTTGTTTTCTTGTAGTTATGCTTTTCAGTGAACATGACAGGGTTCATGAGAAGAACTTTCAGTGTTTAGGAGCTTTTACTTTATTGATAAATGTTATACACAAAATGCCGTATTTTCTTTTCTGCTTTTCTTCCATTCACCCCTCTGGCACATTTTCCTCAGAGCTTCTCACTTCACCGGTTGAGAGGCATTTATTGCCAGGATCTTCTATCCTTATTTATTCAAGCAGAAGAACTACATCTACTGTCCAGAAAGAAGGCAAATCATTAAAGCAAAAAAAAAAAGTGTTTCTAAAGAGCTAAAAAGCCTCACTACTTAAAGGCTTTACAAAACAGAAAAGAACTACCTGGCAAGAAGAGCAGGTAGTATTGCTTAAAATCCCTAGGTTACTACTTCAGCCTGCGTACAAATTATCCCTCTAGAGGCCAGCAGAGTATCAAAAAAGTTAACATGAACTAGACCATAATACCTCTGCAGACCCAAATCTTACCCAAATTATTAATGTTTAAAACTTCTTCCAGCTGTTCAAAGGCTGCCTTTTGCACAGAGACTGAACTGTCCTGCAATTATAGTAGGAATGTAAAAAGTGTGCCGTAGTATTACCTTTATTATAGATCTGAATTCCTTATGTGGGGTCATGGGTATTTAAAGTAAGAGTTCTCACCAAAACAGATATATTGCCTTCATTCACACAGGGAAGATCAGCTCATTTAAGCAGTGTGAGATTAGTGCATGCTTGGGAGAAACAGTGTGTACTCTGGTCAGAGCCATACTGTGGTCTACCATACTCCGGCACCTATTGCTGTCTCTGAACTTTTTGTCTTGGTATTACAATCTGTAAAATAGATGTTGTAATACAATGCACAGTTGACCCGGAGGAAACCTCCTGCCTCACAGAAGTGATGAGAACATTAACTACTGCAATCAGTTACATGGAAATGCCTCATTAAAAAGTGCAACAGGAATGCAAAGCAATGAGAAATTTGGCAAATGAAATAGGTATATGCATGCCTTAGTATTTTTTTACTAATGAGCTGATCTAATTCTTTCACTTTGAGCAGTTCTCATTCTAAGGCTTGTTCCTGCAGTGCTCACACAGCCACATTCCCACAGAAGTTTGCTGGAGGAAGGCCTCGAAATTCAGCTTTGTGTGTTTTGTCTTGATGCCAGGAAATATTATCCTTTTAATTAGCAGGTCCATTTCTTTGATAAGTGTTTAAGTGGTTTCAGTGCAATTTCATCTCTTCAGTCGTCATCCAGCACTTGGGAGGTAAGGAAAAAGGAAGCAAGCACTGAATTTTTCCATCATTTCTACAGAGGGATATTTCTGTACTTTTGTGGGTGGGCGGATGGATGGATAGACAGACGGAAAAGGGAGTTTCCTTTATGGGATTCCAATAATTGGTATGTGGTTTACATTCCATTCATCTGAAGGACTCTTATTTTAATCAGAAACAGGCTTGGACTACTAAACTACCTCTAGTGTTCGAAACACACCCCTGCTTTCAGCTAGTGGCTTTTCTCACATGCACCTTTCCTTTGACACCCACAGGCCCCGAAGAGTAATGTGGTCATTTACCACCAAGAACTCAGTGTCAGGTTCTATAATAGGAGTTGGTTCAGAGCCCTGTTCCAGGCAGAGGTTTTCTGATTGCTAGCTTCACAAGCAGAAGGACTTTACAGTGTGGTATTTGAAATTGGCACTGATTTCTCAAAAAGGGTTTTGGTGGGGTTTTTTTCCTAGGCTCATCCAGCTGTGGGAAAGCCCTGTCTGGACTGTGTCGTGGAGGTCTGGCAGCACAACTAGGTCCTAGTAGCCAGATACTAATGCAGAAAACCGCTGAGGACAGACCCATATTTGGCAGTGGGTCTTGCTGCTGTGCATTAAGCACAAATGAATGAGGGGCTAACACCTTGTCCAGAACTAGTCAGACTAAATAAACAACACCACAAGACAAATTTCAGCTTTGGAGTTGGTGAAAATGTGGAGAACCTCAACATTTACTGCTGTCATCCAAGAGAAGGGAAAACATATAATGACTTTTTGTAGTACTGATACTCAGAACTCTCTCTGGACCGTTTGTGATAGGCCTGCAGAAACCCCTAAAACCTCTTCAAATCCTGCATTTCCCCATTAGCTAAATTGTTCTTCTGTCCAGATTTGTTTACCTTTCACTGTTAATTATGCATGTCCCAGCATATTTATCTTTTCTGGGTCTCTGTTGATTAACCTGTCTAGATTGTAACTGCACAACAACTCACAACCCCCATTAGTACTTAGTGTTTGGGTTGGTCTGTCAATCAGCCCAGCAAGAGATGTGCTGGAGGATGCTACACAACCTAAGAAAGGAAGAATAGTTTCACAGCTCAGGTCTACAGCAACCTGGGTCCATTACAGATTTCTTGCCTCGTGCCTCAGTTTCCCCATAGGGAGCGGGTATCTAGGGACAGATGCAGATCTGACATCAAAGGGAAGGCTAAGTGTCCTGTCCCCCCCCCAACCCCCCCTTCTTTCTACATGGAAGATATGAAGCAGGAGGTCTGTGGCACTAGGCTATGGACACAGACAAGAAAGCCACAGTTCTTTCCAGCTCCATGCATCCTGCAAAGACAGCATGCAACATGGCTTTGGCAATTCATCAGTTGTCGGCATGCACAAGCAAGTAAAAATTGCTAATGGCATGAGGGAAGCAAAAAAGCTATCAAATGCTTCTTCCTTCTACCCTGTGATTCAACAGCCTCTTGGCAACATGCATTTCTCTGCTGTTCATTTAGAATGTGAGACCCCTGGGACATAATTTAGCATCAGAATCGGCAGATTAGAAGTATCTGAAGTTGGGTCGTGGGTTGAAAAGTTCTCAGCAGAATCATCCATCTGCAACCTGACAATTTCCTCTCTCTTGCCACAGTGAAGCAGGAACATCTCTCCTTGGGCAATCGCCTTTAGACTCTGCTAGACCTCTGAGAAGCGTGGGTCCAACCTGTGCTACCCAGGGCAAGGAGATCATTGCTGCATACCTGTCACAATCTTAACCAAACTATGCTACCATGCATTGCCCTGCCTGGGCTTTTACTGATCCTGGTCTCTCAAGCTCCAAGATTTCTGCCTGAGATTCATTTTGAAAGAGATTCTTTAATCTTGATTCAGCTCAGAGCAATAATGAAGTTAATCCTGAAAAAAATCAGGTCCAACAGTTGAGATGTTTGCTATACTGCTAATTTGGAGTACATCTATCAAGATCAGTGGTATCCTGCTCACTGAATACTGGATTGAAAACAGAATTTGGAATGCTCAGCCATGTTCTGGCCAAACCACTTCCAATTAGATGAATCGTAACATTTTGTAACACTCCCTGGTGCTGTTATTTGGGTTTCACTCACAGTTGTTGGTTGGGTTCATTAGCATCCCAACTGCCTTCTGGATGGTTTGTTGTTGTTGTTGTTAGTTTTGGGTTTGTGTGTCATTGTCCCCTATCCCTCCCCCACTCCTTTATTTTTTCCTTTTTTTTTTTTTTTTTTTTTTTTTTTTTTTTTTTTTTTTTTTTTTTTTTTTTTTTTTTTTTTTTTTTTTTTTTTTTTTTTTTTTTTTTTTTTTTTTTTTTTTTTTTTTTTTTTTTTTTTTGTTCTTCTGTCATTTGTTTGTTTTTCTGACATGAAATAGCCCAGAATTTATTTTGGATGCTGAGATTTAGCACAGAGCTAGCATTTGCTATAATAAAGCTTTGCTGCTGGACACCCATGGTTTTCCAGGGTCAAAGCATTTACTTACATCGGACACCAAAACAGCTTGATACAAAGAGTCTTTGGATTCATCTTTCCTGGGGTGACTACAATGAGTTTGTACCACATTTGACTAAAGGAAGGTGAAATGCTGAATGAGGGTGCACACTGGTCTTGCTAAACTGTGACCAATGCACCACAGGAGCTGCCCAGCAGCACAGTCGGTTCCTTTAATCATTCCCCAGTATTCTCCCTGGACTGATCAGACAGCACCTTCACACACCAAGACCTATAATCCAGCCTTTAATGTTAATTAAGGTATGACTGCTTAAAACTTCTGTGGTTTTTTTCCCTTTTCTTCCCTTAGCTGGCCACAACTGTTCAAGTGTTGCTGAAGGTTACTCCGTTTAAGTATTAAAAAATGCTTAGCTAAATAGGTTAGCTTATTTGCTTTTTCTGATAGTAGCAGTCCACCCACAGAGCCCTTTCAAATCTCTTCAGTGTTTTGGAAACTGGATAAGGGACTTATTCAGTGACGTGCAAGTTTTGCCTGAGCCAGGAATGAAGCACTCATTTCATGAAATGAGAAATAACCTCAGACCACACACAGAGTGTAATTTCTGAACTGTGTCTCAGGCTCTCTTCCCCTCATACCCGCATACACATACTCCTGCTAAAAAACAAGATGATGACTGACATCCCTAAATCCTTTAGGCATTCTTCTATAGCTAAGAGCAGAGGGAGGTTTTCAGAGCTTAGGTGGCTCATTATTAGCAACAAGCTGATGGAAAAATGGATTACTACAGTATGTGCATACCATGCCAAAGAGAAATAAAAGCTGATGCCATCTAAACACAGCTTTCAAGAGTAGAAACTGCTGATGCAAACATATTAAAGCTATATTTACTGCATAATGAGATGAGGAAAAGTCCTCCCACAAGAATATTTCCTTAAGAATAATGTTTGTTCTGTCACTCCTTGTTTAGTTAAGCTAAAATCACTGAGTACTTCTAATATTATTTTCCATTATAATCCAGAGAAATAAAACAGACAGGTAAGTTTATTGTGTATGAAAACCTCACATCCTTTCCTCTCCCAGGTGCAGGAGCTGTGTTGCATGGCCCGTGAGAACAACCTATACAAAGAATAGGCAAAGGGCAAACTTTTCCACAGCTGTTACTCCATTGCCTCAATATCACCTCCAGAGCTTAATTCTCCACAGCCTTACAGCAAGTGAGTGCACTTAAACAGTGAGACATTGGCCAAATCCCTGCTCAGCTCTCCTTGAATATTTCCGTTATGCTGGTCTAGAAGAAGTAGCTTCATTGCGTTCAATAGTTCAGGAGCTCTCCTGCCTTACAGTTGTAGCATCTCTGCTGAACTGCCTCTGCAGAGCCTAAAATGAGTAAGTGAAGGTGCTTACAGACTGATTTCTGTACCTCATTCATTGCTGTGTACCTGACCAGTAATACTGCCATACAGCTAAGCCATTGATACCTACTCTAGCATCCTGGATACTCTCTATCTGCTTGTGCACACAAATGTACATTTATACTTGTATTACATACACTGCTGTTACTTCCTCCAATAGTTAAGCTTGCTTAACGCTTTCCATTATAGGACCCTGCTTTCAGTTGTTTATAACTTTGCCAAACTCTAAGTGCTCAAGATGAGATTTTCCATGCTGAGTGTCTGTGTCAGGCTGATTTTTTTCTGGTAAGTTTCAACTAAAATAGTACAGCTGTTCTGAATATGAGGTTAAAGGGGAGCAATCTCCCTCTTCTCTATGTTTTTCTTACAGCCATTTCACTGAGAATCTGTTTTGTCTGCATGCTTTGGGAGAGATATTTGGGGTGGGGAAAAAGGTGTTACCTTACTGTAAGGGATAATACAGTCAGGGTCATGTCCAGCCGAAAACCTGACAGATTTTGGTGAAGTTATAGAGTTCTAAATACTGTATTTTATCCATGCCTCATATAAATCTCCTGGAGAGCAGCACCACTGTTTTCTAAACACTCCACTGAAACAGTAGATGACCCTGACCTCACACACCTCCACATCCATCACCAGACTGTGTGCATATCCTTCCGAAAGATGAACTGAGCATCCTCCTGATTACAGTATCATTTATAGGGCAGTTTGGGACTTCTCATGCAATTTCTGGTCCTGGCCCCCAGGAGCTGCTGTGGCATCAGAACTGAGAGCTGAGAAATTCTGCCTCTTGTACCATCAATACCCGTTGACAGTGCCCAGGCAGTGCACTTGAGGAAGACTGTTAGCTTGGAAACAAGCTGAAAAGGAGCACAAAAGGAATGGAAAAGCAGAGCAGACTCAGCAGACTCCAAGAGACTGATGCAACAGAGCCAAGGCATAATGATCCATTGTGTAAAACACACAAACACTGTCTCCAGACTGTAGAATAGAACCAAAAATTCAAATATGCCTCTTTTGTTTTCAACCAGTTTCTGTGGCCTATGTTAGCAACACCTTCTTTCTGTTACTGGCTGGTCCACAGAAAAGGCTGCAACCTATTGCTTCCTGCTATTAGCTACTTTGTTTGTTCAAACAGGAATTTGTGATTCTACATGTTCATTATGATACACGTGGGAATCCAAGTAATGGAATTCTGTTTTATCTGAAAGATTTCAAAAAACACATTGTCAAAACTGCACAAGAAATATCAAAGTTATAAACAGAATAAAAAAGAAAATGAGAGCATTACAAATGCTCATACAAACTGGTGTAAATGCACCACAGAACAGTATTCATCTGTATGCTCACCAATACTAACTTTTGCCCAGGGACATCAACCTTCTTCTCTGCAGAGGACACCACAGCTCTGAAAGATTCCTGTGTTTCTTTCTTTTTCAGATTTGTAATTTTCCTTATGACTGTCCCAGCACAAAGCCAAGAACGAAGAAATTCCAGGGTGCATCCCAGATCAGCTGCAGCCTCTGTTGCTGTGAAGAGCCTGCAGCTGCACAGTGGTTACCATCTAGACTTATCCAAACCAAGCTACTGGACAGCTATAATCTTCTCTAGTTAATTCCCAGTTCCCTGACTGAACAACAGCAAAAGGTAAAGCCACACACATACCACAGACTTCACGTCTGTTACCCTGTAATTCTGCAAAGCTAAAAATGGAAGTTCTCTGCTACCAGGAGGAACAGACTCACTGCAGCTTTCCAGGGGTTCTGAACACCCACTTCTCGCTTGAGGGAATGAAACAACAAAAGATAGACCAGTGACATGCTTAAATTAAAATAACTCAATTACAGAGTATTTTATTGCTCACTCTGAGTCTTTAACATGAACTCTTCTAATAAGAAGATTCTTGGCATTTCCACTGTGAGGAAAGTAAAATGAAAATATCCCATTCTATTTTTTTAAACTCCCTTAAAACTTTCTAAAATTATTTCCTTACCATGAGTTTTTGCTTGTTTGGATGGTTTTGGTTGTTTTTTTTTTTTTCCCAGACACATTATCCTCAAGACTACCAGGAAGCAGCTGACTCTACTCATGGTAGAAGCTAAGACTTCAGGTATGAGGTGAAAAACTGTAGCCACGCTGAACCTACCACCACTGCCTAAATATGTAACCATACTACTTCTATCTCCTCCAATGAAATAGAATTTAAGAAGAGAATCTCTTCATACATACCCATAAATGTTTCAAGACAAATACCACTGTCTAGGCCAAGCGCATCTTCCTATTCAGTTTCTTTTAGCTTGTTCATATTTTCAGCTAACAAAGGATCAGAGAAAAATGCCACTGAATTCAGGCATTTGTTATGGATGCATGTTATGCTTTTATAGTGTTCTCTTAGCAGCCCAAGGTTTCTGAGTTAGAAATAAAGTGCCATCAGATGGTGAATTACCCAGTTGCAACAATTTGATAGAACCACAAAATTCTAAACCACAAAATTATTCTACTTTCCCAAGGTTCAAATAACAGTATGTCAAGTATGTAGGTAAAATATTTACTACTTGTTTTGCCGCAGGCCTGAAATGTGTGTCATACAATCACAGTTTCTTTCCATATGTTAGAATTTGACTATACTGTACAGATAGTCTACCATATAATTGTAATTCATACTACACATATGTATGTATAGTATATAGTATATAGAGTATATATATTATATACAAAATATAACAATATCTATACCTTATTGTGTATACAGAAATATAATATTATTTACTTCTAATGATTGGGGCATGTAGTAAAGTCAAGCAACAACATCCATTATAAGGAGCTTAGATTCTGTTTTTGTCAAATACTGCATAGAGTAACGCATCAGAAGCAGAATGGAAACTTAACGTTTAATTAAAGAGAAGGTATTACTCAGTACTCTCTCCAAGTATAAGAGTCCTAAATTAGAAGTAGCGTACAGTAACACAGAAACATACATAATTGCAACTACAAAACAGTGTGGGGCAGAGAGGGAGACAGCAGGAGCCTGAATTACTCTAGCCATGCTATTACAGTATCTGCACATAGAAGGACTAAGCCAAGTTCATATCTGAATTCTCTGTGGAGGTGATGAGACCAAAGCACAAAAGAGCAGTTTTAAGAAAAACAGCTTTCTCAGAGACACTTAAATTACATTCCCAATTAGACCACATTATGAATTATAAAACAGAACAACTAGAAATTCTGCTGGAAATTCCATCACGGCCTGGATCACAGACAGGCCAGCTCTGCCAATGGTTGTGAGCATTTGCCTCAAACAATATAAACAGACATCTGGTATTTGTTTTTAAAGTAATTGGCATAGGATAATTTTCAGGGCGATATAGGAGATCATGTTTATACAAGAATTCACTTGATGGAAACAATATCAAACCATAAAGGAAGAAAAGCCCTGTAGTATAAACAGCCCTGTTGAACTAAAATAGATTCATTCTGAGTTGAGCTGGTATTTTTTTAGCATCTGGGCTATCCCCACTGCTCTGCCATTGTCTTTCATGGGTGCAGTGTTAGGGATTGTGAATGTGGATATCAAATACACAACTAGTGTTCAGTCATTGGAACATGCTGCAATAGACCAGTACAGATTCTAATGTGATTACATTGCATGTGTGCAATTTCAGAAAACAATGCTTTAGTGCAGCTGGCCTGCTCATGCTCCAGTTTGTGTAAGTTATGTGTGCAATTGCAACCCAGTCGTACTGCATGAGGACACAGACACAATGTTAAGTTCTGACCTCTTGATTCCATCCTCTCAGCTCAAGCAAACTCAAAGAATAATTGAGATAATAATTTAAAAAGGAAATTTAGCTTTTTGGATGCCAAACAAACAAAGGTTAGGATGTTAGCAAGCAACTTTGAAGCCCTGCAATCATCTTGTTTAGATGTGATTTTCTTCTCTCTCAGAATTAGCCTGCAGAATCACACAAGATAAAGACTCATTTAGCATCACAAGGACTGTCCTATGATCTACACGTGATCTATAGGAAGACAGGCATACCTCTTAAGTGCTCTCAATCACTGCCTTTCTCGTCTGCACACCTAGACGTTCAGTTCAGATAGAAGAAATTGCATTTCCTGAATTACCATAAGCCAGTCACCTATTTTCAGATGCTTAATCAGGAAGGTAGATTCTGGCACAGGGTTTGCTTACATGGTCGTTTTTTTTTTCCATAGGATGCACCAAGTCAAGATGTGTAACTTGGAATGAGTAAATGCAAGGAGAGAGAGTTTTCATAAGAATATTACCTCACTTGTTGCATAATCTGGAAGGTATGCAGTGAATGAAATATTCAGGGCACTGCAGGAACAGAAAAATATGTAGCAGCTAAGGCAGTTAAATGCTTCCTTGGAAGAACAGAACCCTCTCCTCCTTCTGCTGGTAAGATTCCTAAGCAAGTAACTTAAACCATCTTTTTCAGATGTAGCATTATGATCTTTGAAGTATCCTGTGATACTTTGATTGTGCTATTGCCAACTTCCTTTCCCTCCTATTAATGCTGCTTTTACTCACTGTGCTGAAGCCATGGTGCTGGCATCAGTCTCCCTTTCAGTGTTCGAAGTCATGACCTGCTAAAGCTGAGCAAATACATCCTTTCAAACAGCCTTAATGTGCTCACAAAATGTTTGCATGCACTCCCTGACTTTCTCAAATGTATTCATTATCCAAAATTATTCACTATGCCTCCCCCAGACCAAATATGAAATCTGTGTACCACATGGCTACTCCCAAGTGTAACTATAAGCATAGCTCCAGTTTGCAAAACATGGCTAAGATCCAAACTACACTGCAACTCAGACCCAGGGCACACACAGTGTTTTTAACTAGGTCTGGTGACAGTTTTGTAAACAGGTTGCTGACAGAGCTGCATTTGTTAGCTTAGGCAGGGTCAGGTTTCTTACTATTTCACAGACAACCTTTTTTTTTCTTCTCCCAAGTGTTTGGTTTTGGTTTGTTTTTTTTTTTTCCCCAATCAAAGAACTTCAGTTGAAGGCAATGGAAGCTATTGGTACTCCCTGTTAGGTCAGGGATGCAAAGTCAGACCCATAAAAATCCCACTGAGTAAAAGAACAAGGAAATTGCAAAAAGGAGCAGTAAAAACCTAGTTTGCCATTTCCAGCTAAAAGTAATGACAAAACAGACATCCTTCTCCTCCTGGATGATTTATACTGAAATCAAGTGATGAATAACATGAAGCTACTTCCTTACACTAGGAGGCTGTCACAGTTACCCTGTATGTAACCTGTACCTCCCTGCAACCATGCAAGAACATGTGGAAGCTGGAACTCCACTCTACTGTATTACATTCTCCCAAAGCTTCCTTCATTTTTAAAGCCAAAGAAAATGATCATCATGTATTTTCAAGAAGACAAAATTTATCTTTTTGGCTTTTCTAATAGTTAAAGAATATACTTTCAAACACAGGTCAAATTCTTCCCTTTTGAATTTATTCAGATACTTTTTTTTTAAAATCATGCAGACATCTTCGTCATGACAGAAATATTTTATACACAGATCCTTAGCGCAGTAAATTGCAATATTTATGGCTTAGGTGATATTCCCTAGTAAAATACATTAAATCTGCACAGGAAGCTACAGAGTGACATACATCTTCAAGACATCTCCCTGTAGCTCAGCTCAACTGCAGATAACAAATGTATTTCCACCAATACACCATCAGCACTTGGCACACATGTGAATAAAACACACACTTCCATGGATGTTCTATGCATATGATCACCCTATAGATGAGAAACATAATTTTCTGATCACTTCAGGAAAATGAAGACGGCTTCATACTTTGTAATCAGCCACACAGTTCAGCCTCCTACATGTACAGTTCCACTGCTCTGAGGTTCTCCTAAAATAAGTAAAATACAAAATCTTGCCTATCTCAATCAGATTTTGCTCTCCCAATGTCTACTGGTTTGGACTATGACTGACAAGCTGGTGGTGCTCAGGTGAAGCCTCTACCTAGTGCCCTGACAGCACCTGAAATCAACAAGCCCGTGAAGCCCTCTGACTGGGAAATTACCAGTCCCTCCTGGTCTAAAACATGTCAGTTTTACTGATGCAACTTCTAACAGATACTTGACTCTCCTACTCTTGATGAGCACTACATAACCTATTACACAACATGTACTCTCACAGATTTTCCCTATTATCTAGCTTCAATTATATTTGGTGCAGTTTAAGCCATTTAATTTTTCTCTTTTTGCTGTGGACATGAAGGGACTATTCTCTTTCTCTGTGCAGCAGCCTTTTTCTGTATTTGATGATCGTATTCTTTATTCAACCAAATCATCTCTTCTCTAACTGAGCAGCAGTTTGGCTCTCTAAGCAGAAGGATGCCAATCTGTAAAGAAAGTCAATACTGATGCCACCAATAAAAGGCCTTAGTTTATGCTGTACTTATTAAAATCAACAAGAATTGTGCAGATATTCAGTCTCAAGTTGACTTCCTTCAGCTGTACATAATGCAAATGTATGAATAACCAGCAGTTTTCAAGATCTTTTACTTTCTTAGTTGGGATTTTTTTTTTAAAGCTGCTCCAACTGACTATCCTACATTTCTGTTTGTATCTTAAATATCATTGGGTATAATAAAGCAGTAACAGGATATATTGAAGGTGAGAAAAACAATTAGGGAACACATTTTTCTTACTTATGTTAGCTGCCTATAAATACCAAGGATTTTACTACTTTATCAAATATGTTAAGTACTGAGCTCCTTGTTCCAGGTAGTTAACTCAGATTTCCCTGTTAGCTTTTTAGATGGCTTCCAATTACAATAAGTGCATAATGGTTAACACAGAGACAGAGCAAAGCCTAGAACGACTTCCCATGACCTAGAGTAGAAGCTGCTCCAGATGAAATTTAAGCTTATTTTCCAGTGGGCAGACATCCAGACCACAAAAACTACCACCATTCACAGACTGCTGCTGTGCAGCTTCAGTGTCCAAGGCTTTAAAATTTCATAACATTTACCCTTCACATAAAACAATTTATACAGTATATTCAATGTACAACTCTTTACCAATACAGCATTACATCTGAGATTTAAAAGTTTACAAAATCCAAGGATTAGGGTTAAGGTTTCCAGAGCAACATGAAGCCATGGCCTCTTTTGCTTACTATGATAAGATACTCCTTCACATGTCCACACAGCACTGACAAATGCAATATGACTACTCAGCAAATGAGATATGACATCTCATAACCACTCCTACAATCTGTGAAGAGCAGTTTTCATTTAGAAATTTTATTACAGCGAGCATTTCAGGAGTAAGTTGATAATTTGTCAGTATGTAGAACTTTACTCCATACATACTGTATTGCAAATTCTCAACAACTGACAGGTGAACCCCTCCTTTTTGAAATACTGGTAGCATATTAAGTACGGGAATAAAAATGAAATCCAGCAGCTTTATTTTGTCCCCCAAGTACACAGTGGAAAGTAATCATTTTGTTCCCAAGAGATGTACAGATTTGCCTGTTTTGTATCCAAAATGTTCCTCACCGTCTTAGAAAGTATTAGTATGTTCTGTTACAGAAGTAGTTGAATGGGGTGCAGTTTGTATATTCACAACTGGGTACAAAATATTATCCATCATTCTCTTTGGTAACCCATGCATGTGATGCATCAGAAAGAGGAGTTATGGTTCAACCCAATCCTAGTTTTCCACATCTTTATCCAGAAAGCTTGGGACAGCAACACTACGTAGCACTAGTGAACTGCTGGGCACAGCTGATGTTTAATAAAAATTATTTGCCCAGAAAGCTGAGTGCAAAGTAACAGTACGCATTATTTGATGTTGTAAGAAATGCTATGATCATAACCAGGTCCATTCCAACTCCAATGTTGAGGATAAAGTAAAATGTGGAAGACAAATGTAAACACATTAGCTTTGGCTGAAACACAGCAAACACAATAGGCACCCAGCAGCTCTCATGCCAATACCCAGCACTACAGACAAACCTGCCTACATAGCAGAGGTGGCATAAAGCAGGGACTGACACCAGTGATTTCCTTCCTCAAGCCTAGACTATTGTATAAACATGCTGAAAAGGTAATAGAGTTGAATAGTCCGATATGATCAGGAACACAAAATTCTGTATGCTTTCATTGGTGAAAAGATTCATGGTGCACACACCCAGTGTACCTGTACCATAAATATACAGTTATTTATTCCTTGAATTACTGGTCATCTGCATAGATGAAGATAAAGGAGTAGCATGAGAGAAAGATCTGACTAGAAAGTAGGTGACTGACTGAACCTTCATAATCCATAGAATCATAGAATAGTTAGGGCTGGAAAGGAACTTAAGATCATCTAGTTCCAACCCCCTGCTGTAAGCAGGGACACCTCACACTAAACCATGTCACCCAAAGCTTTGTCCAACCTGGCCTTGAACACTGCCAGGGATGGAGCACTCACAAACTCCCTGGGCAACCCATTCCAGCATCTCACCACCCTAACAGGAAAGAATTTCTTCCTTATAGCCAATCTAAATCTCTCCTGTTTAAGTTTGAACCCATTACCCTTTGTCCTGTCACTACAGTCCCTAATGAACAGTACATCCCCAGCAGCCCTATAGGCCCCCTTCAGATACTAGAAGGCTGCTATGAGGTCTCCATACAGCCTTCTCTTCTCCAGGCTGAACAGCCCCAACTCTCTCAGCCTGTCTTCGTATGGGAGATGGTCCAGTCCCCTGATCATCCTCGTGGCCCTCCTCTGCACTTGTTCCAACAGCTCCATGTCCTTCTTAAGTTGAGGACACCAGAGCTGCACACAATACTCCAAGTGAGGGCTCATGAGAGCAGAGTAGAGGGGCAGGATCACCTCCTTCCACCTGCTGGTCACGCTCCTTTTGATGCAGCCCAGGATACGGTTGGCTTTCTGGGCTGCAAGCGCACACTGAAGCCAGCTCATTTCATTTTCACATCGACCACCACCCCCAAGTCCTTCTCTGCAGGGCTGCTCTCAATCTCCTCTTTGCCCAACCTGTAGCTGTGCCTGGGATTGCTCCAACCCAGCTGCAGGACCTTGCACTTGGCATGGTTAAACTTCATGAGGTTGGCATCAGCCCACCTCACAAGCGTGTCAAGGTCCCTCTGGATGGCATTCCTCTCCTCCAGCGTATCCACTGAACCACACAGCTTGGTGTCATTGGCAAACTTCCTGCAGGTGCACTCAATCCCACTGTCCATGTCAGCGACAAAGATGTTGAACAAGACCGTTCCCAACACCGATCCCTGAGGGGCACCACTCGTCACTGGCTTCCAGCCGGACACTGAGCCATTGACCACAACTCTTCGCGTGCAGCCATCCAGCCAGTTCTTTATCCACCAAGTGCTCCACCTATCAAATTGATGTCTCTCCAATTTAGAGACAAGGATGTTGTGTATGAAGTGTGACTGATCCCTACAGGGCTCCCCCAGGTAGCAATTTTGGATAGAAATTCTCCTCTAAGTCCACTCTCATGAGACTCCACCTGGAGTACAGCATCCAGGTACAGGGTCTCCAGCACAAAACAGGCATGGACCTCTTAGAGCAGCTTAAGAGGAGGGCCATGAAAACAGCCAGAGGGCTGGACTGGGAAAGTTGGGGTTCTGCCTACAGAAGAGAAGGCTCTAGGCAGACTTCACTGTAGCCCTTCAATACCTAAGGGTGGCTTATACAAAAAAACTGAAGACTTTCTTACACCAGCCAGTAATAACAAGAGGTAATGGGTTTAAACTGAAAGAGAGTAGATTTAGATTAGACACAAGATTTTTTTTAATTATGAGGGTGGTAAGGCACTTGAACAGGTTGCCCACAACAGCTGTGCAACCCTGACAGCTGTGTCCCCTGGCAGTATTCAAGGCCTTGTTGGAAAGGGGTTTGAGCAACACAGTCTAGTGAAAGATGTCCCCACCCACACTACTGTGGCTGGAACTACATGATCTTTGAAGGTCTTTCCAATTCAAACCATGTGCTGATTCTATAATTACATAGGTTCTTGAAATTCCCTCAGGCAGCTAACTGCTGTGTCCAGGCCAATTTGTGTACTATAAAACAATAAAAAAGTATGCAAACGATATTAGACACAAAGATACCATTCTGATCTCATGAAGTCCCTGAGTCTCTAGTAGCTGAGAAAGTATGTGGAATATCACTGTCAAATCCTGTTAATATTAGAGTCTACACTGATGACTGAGGATGCCCAAATGCAATTAAACAGGAAAAATTACTTAGTACTAGAGTCTTACTTAGACTTGAGTCTAGGAAATAACCAGAATCCAAGAAAAAAATTGCACTTAAAAAAGTTTAATTTAAAATTAATACATCATAGCTTACAATATATAGTATTTACATACTACACATATATAATTACATATATATTTGTGTCTGTAAAATGAAAATTCATATCATTAATATGGTTTCACCACTTTGCTTTTAATCTCATGAAGTTATATTTTGCTGAATACTGCTGAAGCTGTGGATATTTTAGTGTTCAAATAAAACAATTATAGTGCAAGTCACGTAGAAAACTCACTTTACTACAAGATGTAGCAGCAGATGGTTCATCTGAATCATCTGGATTCTATTTTTTCCATAGAAAATTTTCATTTTTTTTCCAAAGAGAACTTTCATGCACTTCTCTCTCTTCTGTCACTGGGATAGGAGGTGCTTTTTCACATAGCTTCTCTACAACTGCTATGTCTGTGAGCTTTCTGAGGCTCTCCTCGTTCTGATCATTCAGCATGTCCCAGAAATCTTTTGGTCTCTCCTTTGATTTTTCTACTTGCCCTGAAGGGAATCTCCTTAGTGAGTCTGTAGGCCCATTTCCATCATTTCTGAAGAGGTCATTGAGAATAGAGGTATCTCCAAGTAAGTCCATAAAAGACTTTTTCTTACAAGTATGAGCTTTCCTCTCCCCATATGCTGACTGAGACAGGCATCTTTTTCTTGGCAGCTGTGTTCCCTCTGAGTCCTGCTGTCCTTCACAACTTTTTACAGGCAGCACCTCAATTATTTCTGATTTACTGCTTAATGAGCCAGATGCCATAAAATCCTTGAATGCCTGACTGTTTCTCCTTTCGATATGTTGAGTAGCAACAGTGGGCGATTGTTTATATTTTGCATCAACACACACATCTTGCAAGTAGGAGTCATTGTGAAGCTGCTCTACTTCTACTTTATAGCTCTGCTGGCTCTGTGTTTCTGTAGGTCTGCTCTGAGGTAGTCCTTTAGCTGACAAAGTTGTAGATTTAGATCTTCCAAAATTAACAATGGATTTTTTTTTGGAGTGCGTTGTACCCAGTTCTCTTTCTTCACAGTCACGTGAAGACTGTGCTGCTATTTCAGCTGGGAAGAAAGACTCCATTTCTGGATACTTGGAAATATAGAATTCCCTCAACATCATCTGCCTTGTTTCTGATGTAGCTTTTACAATATGCTCTGCAAGTTCTTCTACTGATCCCATATTAAAGTGGGACACCATTTCCTCAAAGTGCCTCCTGTAATTAACAAGGAAAAATGTTATGTTGATACCTTTAACTAGAAACAAAAGCAGCTTTCAAGCCATTCATTTAATTCTCCTATTTCACATATCCCAGAAAGTAATCACTGAAAGGAGCTTCCTTATTTTAGTCGGGAGATGTGATGGGAAAGGAAGAAGGAAGTAGCTACTCAAACTCCTTTTAAAAGACTTGCTAAACAATAGCTGGATAAACACATCCACAGAAGACAGGGACTGTACCTCCATCCTATCCAGTAAGCTAGAGAGTATTTGTTTCTGCTGAGAGGTCAAGCTCTAACTAAAGGAAATTACCCTGAGTTAGCCATTACCTAGAGACTGGTAACCTAACTGGAAGGCTGGAGAGGTGGGTTTATGCTTTTGTCAGAGAAAGAATATGAAATGTGTTATCTTTCTTGTATGAGGGTTCTAAAAGGCAGTGAGATTCAAACCCTGTCTGGACTCAAATAGTAATTGACTGGCTAGCTCCAACTATAGCCTTTGTGATGTGGTAATTGTAGACAGCTTCTCATTCTGCCTTACAACACAAACTGAGGCACCTAATCATCCTCATTAATTGTACACACATTCAGATGCACCACAAAGTAACTGCAAGCCATGTGCTAACAGATGACCTGCTTAACTTTTAAGAGTGAGCATGCTTTTAAGCTTTTTGCAAGAGCTATAACAGTAAGCAAGTCTAGCACTTTAACAGTAACAGTATACCTAAGGACAGATGGCTAATATGACAGATTCTGATCATTTACAGGTATCACCTGGGTACATAACTATTTATAGTAATTTAATTGTCTCAAGGCCAAACTGAATGTGTATACCAAATCCCAGTTCTATAGGTTTGCCTAGTTAGTGACAGCTTTCTCCTGTTTCCACATGCCACCTGGCTATGGTTCTTGAACTTCTATCTATATACCAATGGAATTTAAATATTTCTAATAGCAAGAGTTGTGGGGAAAGGCAAAACAAAGAAAAATTATTATTCTTCAAAAAATTAGGGGGGAAATAAAATACAATGTTAAATAATATTAAGCCCTATGCTAAAAACCCCACTAAAGTCCAATGTTCTTTAATAGTCGTTCAAAGAAAGTGATGAGATCAGAGCAAAACCAGTAGGCCATCAGAAGTTCACACTATAAAATTTGTTTCTCCACAGTTTAAACATTGATTTGCAGTACTGTATGATGCACATAGTATGAACACTCATGGTGATGACAACTGCACAGTTCTGTAATATATGAAACATTGAATCAACATGTTAAAGTGATTTGTGGGTTCAGTTCATCTTATTAATCAATTATTGTACTCTTTGTGCAATGTGAATGGAAGTTTCCTATTAGTTCTGCTCTTACCATAGAAAATAAATAGTATTCTATGAGTATGGTTGAAACAAAGGAAAAAGCAACTCCTCACAAGGAGATTAGTTTCAGCCTTAGGATTTTACTTCCATCTCACTAAAACAGTCTCACCTGCGGATTCCTTTGGGTGTCTTCCCAACCAAGAAGGTGGTTGACCCTACTTTGTGTACTTTTTTGTTTTTCTGGGTCACAGGATGCACAACATACAGGTGGTATTGATTACTGTTTGCCAACATTTCTTGTCGTCCCTTCATAATGTTCTTCTCTGCTGTGTTGTCTTCATTTTTCTAGTTAAATGGGACACAGAAATAATCAAAAGAGCTATGTTTCCAACATAAGGATAAAATCTATTGCACCCACTTCAGTCACTATTAGCTAGCACTCAATGACCTGAATGCTAAGGGTAGGGATTCAGGGCTGCAGTGCAGACTCCCTAACTCAGTCACAGACTTTCAGAGACATCAACGGCAGTCCTGGTTCTCCAAGAATAACGTGAGATATTTTTCCAAACAGGTTAATTGTAAGGCTAAATGGAAAGTATCGAAGTAATCTAATGCAAAACCAGGGGTTATACAAACATACAACCTCCAAATATTGCTATAAAATAGAAAAAGCCTGAGTCAATAGCTTACACTCCGAGAAAAAGAAAACTAAAATTAATCACAATGCCACTCAAAGATACCAAGTGAAAAAAATTATCAGGATCATAATCTTTAACATACACACACTCAGTGATACTTTTGGAAAAGGTATCACTATACTCACACGTAAAGGAACAAAAAAAAAAAATTGAACATTACACTTTCATTATAAAACTGGCAAGTATAAGAAACTAACAAACACATGATGCTTCTTAAATGAAAAATGCCAATTTCAAATATAACAAAAAGCTAATGTTTTAATCAAACTCAAGAAGACTGTTCTACAGATTAACTCGTCATGCATTGACAGTCAATGAAAAATATAATCCTATTTACACCTTATTTTTCAGAAATTTCCCCTTTGCCAAAAGGTAAGCCAAAAGAAATACGAAAATTAAAGAATGTGTTTGAAGAGCAGCAAAAAACAGGAGAAAAAAAACCCCAAAACCCCACAACAGAATAGCAACTTCTCTTCCACCATCTTTAAATTTCTTTTTCTCAAATCAGTTGGGAAAAAAAATGACTACTTAGTTATGTTCTCAGCCTCCCTATTAACACTACTTCAGAGAAGAATATGCAAACTATGTTCACACCTTGTCATTTGGAGTTCAAAATTTGGGTTTGGATCTACAGTGTTACTTCCCAATGCGTTTCTATTTGATCCATGTCCACTGCCTTTACTTCCATGGGCTGTCCATAATGTTCTTGAGCTCATGTCTATTCTCAATCCATTACTTTGGCAAGTAACCTCAAACTAGCATACACAGAGAGAGTTAACATTAAGGAACCTACAGGCATAAATTTGCACTTTTTAAGCAAAATGCAAAATTCCAAAGATGAAAATTTCACTTCATTACTAAAAATACTACACAAAACTGAAACCAATGTTCCAATTAAGATTAAAACCCTATTCTCTCAATAATGTCATGATGATAGTAGCAAAATTAAGATTGAACTAGCATATTAACTATAGCATAAATATTCTACAGTTATCTCTCCAGCTCTGTATATATTAAAGATGTTTACAAATTATTAAGATATGCATAGATAATACTGAACTTTACTTGTAAAATTTACTGTAAAAGAAAAAAGTAATGCTAGGTTTAAGACATGTTTATTTTGATGGAATTTTTGCATGAAATATATTCAGTGTTCAGATCTCACTATAAGACCCAGTGCATTTATCAGTCTGTCACGAAATCAGGACTCCAATTTAATTCAAGCATGCATAACTTGCATAGAATACAAGTCTACTCATGCCAATGCCTGTCTTAAAAGTATTTTATACCCCCATCTGCCCATCCATCTACCCCTCATTAAACAAGACCAAAGTATATGAGGCAACAATACCTCAGTTTACGCATCTGTTTAAACACAGAAGATTAAAAATCTCTTTGGAAAAAAAGCCAAATGTTGTAAATGCACTGAAAGTCATAAAGTTGCTTGTCTTTGTAGAGAACCAGAATTAATGTAAAAAGTACCATTAATTGCAAATAAATTCACAAGTGGTATATTTAGTTTTGAAAGTACAAAACTTAAGCACATTGACCCACTCTGCCACACCTGAAAGCAAATCAAAATACCACCATATACACACAAAGAGCTCCTCCTCTTCTACCTGAATTAGCTGCTCTAAGCTTTTTCTTAAGACAGATAAAGTAACTACAGACACGTTACCCCAAGAGCTGCAGCAGCTAATGCCAGTGCAAGCTTATGGCCACTGTGAATTTCTCCTGAAAAATTTATCTTAGCTCTCTGGAACAAAGTCAGTTGGTTAAATGGCTCCCATTAACTGGCTGAAACACAACTGGCTCTGTTGAACTTGTTAATGTTTTAGAAAGTTTGCCAACTTAATCCAGCTTCCAACTTCCAAATTTATTTTTAAAAAACAATAAACATTTTGTCAGTAGAATCAAAACACTTAGTGAACACAGAGACATCTTAAGAAAAACTAAGGGTCAAATCAGAAGTTTATTATTCTGAGCAACACATGGATGAGTGTCTAGGTAAAGTTTTACAAACACAGATGAAAATACTCCTAGTATCTTTCTACTAGTATTACCTTTAAAGAAAGTGAAAACTTCAGTCAACATTCCACACTATTTTGCTTTCTTTTGAATTTGACTTCATTTATTATTCTCCTGAATTCCTCTGTCCCATGGCCAATTTCTGATTCATTTTTGACTTCTAATGCACCAACTGAAATCTATTTAATGATGAAAAATTTCTTTCAAAAGATTTCTATTTTCTGTTCTTCAACTACTTCTCTACCAAACTAGTGTGTGTGTGTGTGTGTGTGTCCCCATTATTTGCTCCTATATGAAATCCCATGTTGACCTTACAGAACTGGTCTTGTTCACCTGAATTATCATGTATATCATATGCATAAGAAAATCTTGCAAAGCAAAACTGAAATCAGTACAATTTGATTCAGCTAAGAACTTCTGACTGTTGCTCTTACACTACTGATACTAGCATATTTAATCTATTTATATTATTGAATGTCAGACTCATTATGAATAAATATTATGACAAAGAATGAAATACCAAAACAAGAAACTTCCAACACAAGATGTATTCTGTACATTCAGAAGTGTGTGTAATAGTTTTTAATTGAAAATAGTATATACTAATTAACAGAGTTAGGTAAGTGCAAGTGTTGCTAGACTTCGTGAAAGAAAAATCTAATAATATAAGATCTGACTGCAGTGTTTTCAAATCATTATTGGAAAAATGCTAGTGATTAGAATCTAAGCATATCTCAGGACTATAAAGAAACTTAGACTGATTCCATAGGGAGAAAAAAAAGGACAATTAAAAACAAGTCAACTTTTTAGTGTAAAAACAAAAAAAAAAGGAAGTTAACAAATTTAACAAAGGAGAAGAAAATTAGTCAAGAAACTGAAAGGGCACAATTACTGACAGAAATTCTTTCTCCAGGAATTAAAGTTCCATCCAGTAACAAAATAAGTAATAGCATGTTTTCCTCACTCTAAATGTAAATATGCTTAAAAAGTTTCACAGACATTATTATGGCCAAGCTATTTTGAACGACAAGTAAAACCATAGTATTGAAATCCAAAAGTATTCTTGCAAATATTATACCATCACACACATACATACTGTTAAAACGTTTTCATGTGCTGCACTTAGCGCATCTTCTGATTAGCATTCTGAAATACATGACACAAAGCTAAAGAAATACTTTAGTTTACTTTTACATATAGCGTCTGCTATATATAATTAAAAATAATTTTTACAAGAAAATTTGACAGCAATCATAAAAACAGTCTTTGCTAAATATTTAACTACATTAAAGACAATATTTGTGGTGCATGTTACAAAATTTCCACAGTTGAAAGTGGGAAAGTTTCACTCAAAGTTGTCCACCTATTTATCAGTCATCTATCTATCTATGTATTAATAACGCCATTATGCATTTTGGTATTCTTCATATTTTCTCCTTTCTCAATACAGTACTTCAGTGGGGGAAAAAGGTGCAGCAACATATTTCTTTGACAGAGATAAAATGTTTTGATTGAATTACTGAATGTAACATTTTTATTACTTTAGTCAACTTTCTACACTTCCACAGGAAAAACCTTCAGACAAAGTTAAGAAGAAGCAATTTATTTTCAAATACATACATGTAAGAGAAAGGCCACCCATGCAAGTTGCTTAGTAGAAGGCAATGTGTTTTGGATTCAAAAAATCACATGAAAAAAAAGTGACACTACAGAAAACGTGCCTGTTAATGTAAAGAAATAAAGTTCATAAATATATACGGTAAAGTGAAATTGTGAAGTGCTGTTGTAAACCACAGAAAACAGCATGTAGAAACTCAGCCATTTCTTCCTGGTTTACACTTGCTTTCTTATCCCATCACCCTTTCATTTACTGCACTTACTCTGAAGAGGCTTTCCATGTATTGCAATAGGAAAAAAGTGGGATTATTTTATAGTTGTGCAGAAATAGTTTTTAAACTATTCAGAAAACCTAGGGACTCTTACCACACATGAAAAAATAATTCAAAGCAAGCATTTATTTTCAGTTTTCATGTTCCATTTAGTCTATGGGTTTCTAGCATGAACATGTTCTATCTTCCTACCACAGCAGATCTTTTCCTCCATTCATTCCTTCTTCTTTCATTGTTTATGTAGCTTATTCTTAGAAGTACATCAGGCTTTGGATACCAGTTCAGAGCATCCATTTCTCTGAATTACATATTACATACAGGCTGTAATCAAGAGTCCAGCAAAAAGGGTAGCATTTGCTCTGGAGCAATGACTGATAATCCATGTCTAAGCATACTCAGACATTCATGAGATGACTGGCCACCTTCAGCCTATGACTTTTTTTCCTCTCTTTATCCCCTTCAAGCAAGGCAAATGAAAACAATCTTCTCCATTTTACATACAGCACAATGAAAATGTATGGGAGAGTAAGTAAGCAGAGGCTAGGAGCAAAATGAGTAGAGAAAAAAGAGAAACAGATTCAGAAATACTTGGTTTTTAAACTTTGTCACATTTATGGTAATTCATCAAGTCACCAGACTTAAAGAGGATAACAAACTTCCTTCAAAAGCCTGTAAATGAAGTTGAAAACATGCTTGCATAATGATTCCTCAGCCACAGTTGCACTGTGTCTGAGCATCTTCCTCTGTTTTAGAATCATAAAATGGTTTACTGCCTATGCAAAATATCACCACTGTAAGTATCTTATCAGATACTGATTTCTAGTCAGCAATAACCATCACTGACTTTCCCACTCACAGCTGAAACAGGGGTAACAGGCTTTTGTCTTCAGATATGCATGAAACCACTACTGCCAGATATCCATGATACTTTCCACTGCAGTTTGTTTGTTTTCATTTTTAAAACAAACAAGAAAAGCCTTCTCAAATCTCTAGCTGCCTTGCAAGTCATCTAAAATCGTTAAAAAGCATGAAGCACAGTGAATTCAGTATGACTGTCCTCTTAAAATACAGTTTACAAGCAAGTAACAAACCCTTACGCTGTATTTTTTGTATTCTCCCACTCCCCTCAAAACTTGAGAAAACATATGACTTTGCAGATATATCACACATTGCAATAGTTTTAGATGATTGTTATTATTTTGATCAAGTGATACTTACTCCATTCCACTGATCTATCCAAATTACAATTCTAAATTATTCCAGCTGATCTTTTTTCCTTCACAGTTTTCGTGGAATTGTGCTAGAAAATGAAGCTAAACTGCTTAAAAATTTTAGACTACTCGAGGACAATCACATCTATACCCAAGCTTTCTGAATTAAACAAATACTCAGGATGTTGGCTATTACTACAAATGTATCTAATACTTGATAGTATAACAGCAGGCCAATAGCTACAAAAACTGTTTGACTTATTCTGGATCCGAATTACTTCTCCAAAATACTCTGCTAACACCAAGAGAGCAGCTATACCTGCTGATAAAAGTAAAGAAATTTTATCAGAGTAATATGCAGTTATTCTTTTTTTTGCCAGGTTGTCTTATTTAGCTTTTCCGCTTGTACAAACTGAGTCGAAAGACATTCCATGAACTCTAACCTTTTGCTTGGTAGTGGAGAACCAAATCCTAAGTCAACAGAGGATAGACCGTGTTCTTTTTCACACCTACTCCTGTCTTTTCTCCAATCAGTTAACAAAGCATGAATTTCTCATTGGGAGCAGTTTTATTTAATTTGTTGACTCTTTAACAAAAAAAATTCTTATAAGTCGTATCACTTTCTTGCACCAAAACTTGACCATGAGCCAACATAGTTACTACTACTGTTGAGAATGAGAGAACATAATCAGCCTGCCTCAGAATTCAAAACTAAGGTTAATTGCTTACTCCAGCAGAAGTAGGCTTGCACCTACCTTCATTCACCCACTCATTCCCCCATCAAAGAACAGCAGAGCCAAAAGCCATGCACATAGATCACATGAAAATGAAACTACAGGCTTCACAGGATGAGCGTAGTGAGGCACTGGAACAGGCTGTCCAAAGAAGTGGAAAATGCTCCACCCCTGGCAGTGTTCAAGGCCAGGCTGGACAGAGCCTTGGGTGACATGACTTAGTGTGAGGTGTCCCTGCCCACGTGGTGGGGTTGGAACTAGATAATCCTCAGGTCTTTTCCAACCCAAAAAATTCTATGACTCCATGCCATATATGAATTCACTGCATTTAACTAAAAAGAAAATAGCTAAAAGACATACTGAAATGGTTAATTCCTCTGTAAACTGAAACAGTAAACTCAATAAAACAGCATTACAGGCCAATCATTTGGGAACAATTATTTTAAAGCTGAATAGCATTCCCTATCCTAGAAGAGCAAGGATAAGGCACGTTATCTCCCAAAGCCTGCTCTTTGTAAACAACTATCTTAACTTGTTGAATGTGAAAGCTGTGCAAACATACTGCAATCAGAGTTACTATAACTGGTAGAAGTCTTTGTTTAAATAATCTACAAAATGTCAATGTAATACAAATAAGATACAGAGGAGTTTTTAATGACACAACTTTAGTATTTACAGTATTCTCAACAGCACTTAAATCTGCATTGGAGATACAAAGGGCACGTTTTTTCCTAGGCTGGCAGCATGCTTAGTTCTCTCATTTACACCACATTGCAATAATATAAAGAGGGCTTTACCATTAATCCAGGTTTTACTACAAAGCATCCCGTTATTTCTCTGTCAAACACTAGCAAGAGTGCCAAATGTCTGTCATCCAATTCAGAGGATTAAGTCTTCTTTTATAGTGCAATTCTTGTACGAATTTATAAAAATACAGATATAGTTTCTTAGAGCTGGTCACAGTCTATATTTTGGCCTGAATTCATGCCGCAGAGGTTGAATATGACAGCTGGCAGGAAGCAGAGGGGAGAATACATCCTCCCCCTTTTCAGTCACCACATTTCTGTTGCCATAGTGATTAATCCTCAATTGAATGGCTGTCTTTGTACATTTCTTTTCAGTAAAACTTTAATTAAACTTAAGCTGAAAACATTCAGTTGACTGAAAAAAAAAAAAAAAAAGATTCCACATATTCAACAGGTACAGCACAAGTTCTTGTGACTAATATTTTTCCACATATTAAAAGGTGCAAATTAGCTTTAATGCAGGACATCATCAGTTTTTCAAATTACTTAGTATGCCTGTTCCCATTTTGTGTCTTTTTTGTGAAGTCACCTTCTCCAAAGTCATCCCCATGCTCCAAGCCCCCCGATTCTTACTGAAGAAATACTACTCAAATTCAACCTTATAGGAACAACAGAAAGCCTATTACGGGCTTCTGCACTTGTGTAAAACATTTGGCATAGGCTGGTTTTGCCAATTAACACAGAAATTAATTAGGAAATTAAGGAATGCAGTCATTTAATTCAGAACAGACTAGAAACATTAGAAGACATTTGTTGACTTTAGGAGGCTTTTATTTCTTATGTCAGCTAAGAAAAAGCTTCACAAAAAGGAGTGCAAAACCAAAAGTAAGTAACAATCTCCTGCAGTGAAAAGCATCCAGGTTGCTTTGGAACCTGGAACTCATCAGAAAAAAGGATCAAAAACTTAAAGCCTCTAAAAATACTTAGTAGATAGCTATGGTCTTAGAGAAGTTCTTAACAATTTCAATTTTTTCCCCAAAAAAATAATAATGTCAGAATAATTCTGAGCAAAATATCACATGAATACCTCAAGGTTTGGTGTGGTTTCCTTCCTTTACCCTCTTCTTCCATCTCCCTCCGCCCCCGCCTTGAAAGGCTGAACTACATGTAGTTCTGCTCTGAAAATTATAGTCTGGCTTTATAAATCTGTCATATCCAGTCTGCAGGTTCATTTCACATGTATTCTTCTCGAAACTTTTGGTTTTGATGTTCTTACTGCCATAGCTACACAAGATAGTTCTTCATTTTGGATTTCAGCTATCTTCTTAACAGATAATGATGGCGCAATAAAGACAATCTTCCACTTGTTCAATGAAGAAAATTAATTTTTAACAATGTCTATTTGCACACACATGTAAACAGAAGACCTGAATTTAAACTAAAATGCAGAACACAGATTACTCAGTGTCATTAAGTCAGGCTAAACCCAACAAAATAATACAGGAAAAAACAAGTTAATTATTCCACTAGTTTAGCTTTTAATATAATCTTTCCTCACACATCTACATGAGGACCACAAAACCCTTCCTATGAATAATTTGAGATGTAGAATTTCAAGGGTATTTTGTGGTCATATGAATAAGGAAACAATAAAACCCAGTTCTCAGCAACTTTTATTGGAGTGGTTATTTTCCACACTAAATGATGTGCATGTTCTGCCCTCAGATGTTTACAATACTGAAGCCTGGCATGAATTCTCCCGAATCATGCATCACAGATCTGATCATAACTTCTACCTTAACTGTTATACATTGCTATGAAAGATTACAAATAGTCAGAGATCTTCAATTGCAAAGAGCCACACTTGTCTGCTTTCTAAGACACTCAGGTTCTGGGACATCCAACAATTTTTTAGAACTATGGAAGCTAAGATGTATTTTTAGACTATGATACAGTATAAGCTGTATCTCCAAAATTTCTTAAGGAACAGCTTTCTGCCACACTTCTGCATGAAACAAAAATTCCTGGCTTTGTTTTGATCACTGGGGCTTTTAAATACCTCTAATTAGTGATGCTTCAGCACTTCCTACATAAGCAGCACTATCAGAAACATTAACTATTTGGGAGAAGATTATCATACTTCACTACATGCTTCTCAAAATCGACACTGATCTCACAGCCAGTTGCAGCCAATGGTCAGAAAACAATCTTCAGACACATGATAATACATACAGTTCAGGAATTGTCAGTCATGAGTTAAAATATTTTTACTGTAATTCTAAGCATTCTACATTTAAGGGATATCATTATATAAATGCCATGTCTATCTAAAACACCCCAAACTGTTAGTCTTTCAAGTGCCCCTCCCCACTATACTTTCAAAATAAGGTATAAGCAGATCTCTGCTAATATAGATGGACTTATGAAAGCCATCTCCCTAACAAGACAACAGTATCTTTCTTCATTGAAAACACTACTCCGACTTACCTAACAGCTACAGAATACTCTACTTTCATGCAAACCCATGGATTTCTGTGATAAAAGGAATATACTCTCCAAAACATAATCTAATTTTCCTTTCTTCAAGATCATACAATTAAAAAAAAAAATACTTTCATATTTGTTTCCTTATACTATCATCATATACAAATTATCTTCAAATTATTACCTTTAGTTCAGATGCTAAACAGGATTTGGCTAATGATACTCAACCAAAGTATGGTTTATTCTCTTGCTTGTACAATTAAAGCATACTTTATACTGTTACTTTTACTACTGTTAGATTTTACCTCACCTTTCATGGCAGGTAAGTTATGAGAAAGTTCTCATGGTGTCTTATATTTCTTGATGGCAGACTTCATATTCTGGTTGCTGTTACCTACACTGTATTTTCAAACAGTCATACATAATTTCTGGAACTAAACACTAAACCAGCATTCAATACTGTAAGTTTGAACATTCTAGCTAAACTACTTGTCAGTTTGCACAACTGATTTAAAACAAAAAAAAAAAGAGAATATGTCTTCACTCCCTACCACCTCTGGAGAAAGAAGAGTCAAAGGCTCTGCAGAAATCTTGAAGCCAAGTACCAGAATTGTCATGGAGCCCGAAGCATGAAGCAAGCAAGAACAGAAGAAATAGCAGCAAACCTATTTTTTCATTAAAAGTTCTATTAAACCTTTAAAGATATAGAACAATAAAGGTTAAAATAACATTTTATCACTTCAGAGAAAAAGGTAGTTGGGCTATATGAATACTAGCACAAGTATTAATGACACACTCACTACTTATTACTGGATTAAACAAGGTATGCTGGATTGAAACATACAAAGGCTAACAGAGATTTGATGGAATTACATTAGTGCCAGCTGTCCAGATCCAACACAGACCTTCGGCAGCTGAGTTAAGGAAAAAACTATCACCTTTTTCTATCCAAAAGTTCAAATCTTATAATTTTTAGAAGCAATTTGAATCCAAGCTTATTTATTCACTAGTTAACCATGTTCTTAGATGTTCTACATACCTTCAAAGTTCTCTTTTAAGAAATAGAACACCATTGCACCTGTCCATTCTACCTTGGCTCTCAGGGATCTTCTCCCACACAACCTCTCTCACTCCGGAGTGTTCTCATTTTGCTTCAGTTTTAAGCAGTCTTTACAACCCAAGTGACTGCACTAGTCTCCATGCTTCAACAAAATAGGAAGCAGTAATACACCTTATTTATACTCTTAGCCACTGCAGGTAGAAAACCATAAATTAGCTACTGAAACTAAAGAGCTTAACTTACGATATAAAAGTTAATAGGAATTTAGTGAAGCCAAAATGCAATGACTAGTCAATAGCAAGAAATAAACAAAATACCAATATTCTTACATGAGGTTATCTTGTTTAGTTTTACTTATTATTTATTACACTTTGCTTAATACTTATTGTTTATTATAAACTTGTTTGGTTTTTATTAAACTTCACTTGAAATCACCATTCCCTTTATGATAACACAATCAGTTTCTCTAACAGTGAATGTTGTAACTGATGGTAAGTGAAAAATGACCAGCAAAGACCAACGGCCAGGAAAGCAAAACTGATCATGTTTTTCACAGAACACCTTCTAAAATGAAGTAATGAAAATAGTAGGAATAATATTCTAAGAAGATCATATTCCAAAGTTGTCTATGACACCCTAGCTGCTATTCTTTTAAACAGAGCATTAAAAATTCAAAGCTCTGCATTTAAGAATAGGCAGACATCTAAGGATTATTCCTAGATAGTGCCTCTACATAAAAGAAAGAACAGGAAGTGAAGGAAGAGGAAGCCTTCCCAGTAACTACTGATATTTTTCTTTCTACTAAGATCTCCAAGAGAATTGATACTATTGCCTTTGAGTGAAAAGTATGTAGCTTTGAAAAATCACTGACAAGTTAGTTGACTAGTAATTTGTTATACCTGCAGTCACAAACTCTAAAATAATGAGATGTAAGTTACATGAACAATACAGATGAACTGTCACAAACTGGTTTTGAACACAGGTGGATCAACAAACATTACTCAAAGTACTCTCTTCAAAGCTCCCTTCTAGTTATATATAGTTTTAATAATATTGTGAGCCATTGCCATTAAGTACTTTTCTACAATATTCCTGAGTATTTTTGACCAACTCTTCTGTTAATAAGGGACATTCTAATGCAAATGTGTTAGAACTGAAAAGACCTCACTTTTACTAGTTCGCCTGGTTCTTCCGAGTGTAAAAATTCTTTGGCATCCCTGCTAATGGCTTAAGTAAATACAGTAAATCAACAACACTGGGAGAAACTCTTCTACTGCCAGTGGATGTTCAACACCCCAGAACAACACAGCCCTGTGTCTACAATTTCTATAATGATTGCTAACATGTTTGTAAAGACCAAACTGCACATTCACCAATTACCTACTCTATGCTTGTGGTTTATCTTAAGAATCAGTGTAGGAAACTGCAAATGTTTATTACAAGGCAAACAACAAAGCATCCAGATAATCAGAGTAGATTAAAACCACTATGTAATGAGAACAAAAATCTGAAAGCTGTACCTGAATTTATTCCAGATTCGTATGTAGTCTAAATGTAATTAAACAAGACGCATGACCAACAAAAAGCATAAAACATATCTGTTGCTGAAAATGAGCACTCCCAGTGAGCTCCAGTTTTACATTTCAGACATTAAGCATAGACAATTTAACTTATAGCAACTTCATCTGTCCCCTCTGTTCCCCCCATCCACAACGCCCCAAAAAAAACTTGCAAGCTGATTTATGTTTGACTTTCTACGCTACAGAGATTCCAGTATGTACTGTGGCAACTGGATTTTTGTTAACTGGATCCAAGTTGAGAAAACTTACTTTTTCAACCCTCAAATCAGAAAAACATAGAATTTGATTTCAAACACACAATCTCTAATCTAACCATTTCTCTCGCAGAAAAATCCCACAGAGGGTGCTGTGCTGCTTAATTCCCAGCTGTTTCAGAGCTGGCCAATGTAAAAACCACCCCAAAAACCAGATCACAAAAGTAATTTATTAGACTTCCATTTGAGCCTTTTCCTCCACCCATCCTCTGTGGCTTTGATCATTCACGGTGGCCATTAAGAGAATAACAAGTTTGTTAGAGCTTCTTAAGATGAAAAATGAGGATTTAAAAAAAAAAAAAAAAAAAAAA
>NDXB01022157.1:0-10961 GCA_002631895.1 Agapornis roseicollis | reverse complement strand
TTTTTTTTTTTTTTTGGTGGGGGGGGGTGGGTGTGAAAGGAAGTCTTGTTCTAGAAAGAAACTGTCAGATACAGCATTTTGGGGAAATAAAAAAAAAAAAGGTGAAAACAAAGCCCCACAAAAAAAGAACCCCAAAACAAACAAAAAACCTCACCCCAAAGAAAACCAAAACAAAGGTCCACAAAACCTGAAGCAAGTTTTCAATCCTCTAAATTAACTGTATTCCCTTCCACAGTCTCCTAAATCTTGTCAGGTTCTCAGCTGACTTCTTGGTCAGAAAGCTGTTATGTCATACTGCATTATAAGGCTTAATACATTACAAAGCAATACCTACAGGGGGCCTACAAGAAATGTGAAGAGGGACTTCTTACAAGGACATGTAGCAACAGGAAAAGGAGGAATGGCTTTAAACTGCAAGAAGGTAGATTTAGATTGCATATTAGGAAGAAATTCTGTACTGTGTGGGTGATGAGATACTGGAACAGGTTGCTCAGAGAGGCTGTGGGTGCCGCACCCCTGGAATTGTTCAAGGCCAGGTCAGATGGAGCTTGCAGCAAGCTCATCTAGTGGAAGGTGTCTCCTGCCAAAAGGACAGGGGAGCTGGAACTGAATGATCTTTAAGGTCGGAGAACATAGAGAGGGACTACAGAACCCTGGGAGAGGTAGTCAGGGGCTCTAGAGCTCAGATTTTCGTCAATTCAGACACAGGGACTGTGAGAATGAAGGCCTTGGGCCCACTGTAGGAGACGATCTGGTCTGAGACCATCTTGAGAACCTGAATGTGCACAAGTCCATGGGACCTGATGAAATCCATCCATGGGTCCTGAAGGAGCTGGCGAGTGAAGGTGCTAAGCCACTGTCCATCATATTTGAAAAATCATGGCAATCAGGGGAAGTTCCCAATGACTGGAAAAAGGGAAGAAAAAGTTTGCCAATGACACCAAGCTGTGTGGTTTGGTGGATACACTGGCGGGAAGGAATGCCATCCAGAGGGACCTTGACACGCTTGTGAGGTGGGCTGATGCCAACCTCATCAAGTTTAACCATGCCAAGTGCAAGGTCCTACAGCTGGGTCAGAGCAATCCCAGGGAAAACTTCAGGTTGGGCAGAGAAGAGATTGAGAGCAGCCCTGTGGAGAAGGACGTGGGGGTGATGGTTGATGAGAAAATGAACATGAGTCAGCTTCAGTGTGCGCTTGCAGCCCAGAAAGCCAATCGTATGCTGGGCTGCATCAAAAGGAGCATGACCAGCAGGTCAAAGGAGGTGATCCTGCCCTTCTACTCTGCTCTCGTGAACCTTGCGTTCTCGAGTATTGTGTGCAGTTCTGGTGTCCTCAACATAAAAAGGACATGGATGATCAGGGGACTGGATCATCTCCCACACAAAGACAGGCTGAGGAAGTTGGGGCTGTTCAGCCTGGAGAAGAGAAGGCTGCATGGAGACCTCATAGCAGCCTTCCAGTATCTGAAGGGGGCCTATACGGCTGCTGGGGACGTACTCTTCATTAGGGACTGTAGTGACAGGACAAGGGGTAACGGGCTCAAACTTAAATAGGGGAAGTTTAGATTGGATATAAGTAAAAAGTTCTTTACTGTAAGGGTGGTGAAGCACTGGAATGGGTTGCCCAAGGAAGTTGTAAATGGTCCATCCCTGGCAGTGTTTAAGGCCAGGTTGGACAGAGCCTTGGGTGGCATGGTTTAGTATGAGGTGTCCCTGCTTATGGCAGGGGTGTTGGAACTAGATGATCCTTTCCAACCCTAACTATTCTATGATTCTAAGGTCCCTTTCAACACAATCCATTCCATGATTCTGTTTCAGTAAACAACATTGTTCTGTAACAACAGCATATTAGTAAAAACTTCAGACTGAATCTACGATATCCAAGTGTTGTAAAGGTCACAGAATACCACATTACCAGATGTTCAGAAGACTCAACTTTAAATACAGAATGAGAGCACGATATTATCTAATACTTTACAATCCATGAAACCAGGGGCAAGCAAGCAATAAAAGATACCAAATTCAATGTCAAGTAAATGTATTATCAGTCTAATTACATACTGTCTATAATTGCCACTACCGTGTCAGGAACCAGAGGGACTACCATGCTGTGGTTCACAGTACTCACCTTTTCTGAGCTGCTTGGAGACGTCTCTTCCTTTAGCCACGTAGTTGCTGTTATGACTCCTGCTTCTACCTGTCCTTCTCTCTAGAACAGTCAAGAATGCTTGCAATAAAAATTTTTCTCTTCAAGTTAACAAGTCAAGCCCAGTTTTTCTTTCTTTTTAGAGGTCTAAGCACCAGAAATACTATCAGCAAAGACTGTGCTTCCATTCTGGCAATACACTAAATGCCCTTTGATCTAATGCATATCCTGCAGTAAAAGCAACATACTGCATAAATTTGGAGGATTACACACAATTTTAATAATTTTAAGCTTTTTTCCCTAAAGCAGAATACCTGCTTCAATGCTCAAATTACATGCCATGTTTTAATTTAATTTAGAGAAGTTTTGAGCTTAATATCCCCAATGTTACTCTTTTGGCTATGCTACCTTTGCATTAATGTATTACATTCCCAAGCCTCCTCCTAGCAAAGGCAAAATAACACAACAGAGGGAAAGAAACCTAGAATAAAGCTGCAATAAATTCCAAGATGCAAGTTAGCTGCAGCAAACATACTGGATACTGCATATACTTAAAATCAGTTTGCACTATACACTGTGGAATTGGACCAAAAATGCCTTCTTTTTTTTTTTTAGAGTAGCTAAGAAATTAAAGCATGAAGCCTGTTATTACTTCCATCCTGTAACTTTTTTAAATACAGCATTCTAAAGTAGATGTTATTAGATAGTTTTTGCCACCTCAAAATGTATTATATAAAGGTTACTGTGATCATAAAAAATTGATCCTATGATCAGAATTCTTCTGGCTTATATGGTTACTGATCTACTGATGAATAAAAGGTACCTATACACAGTGTTAACAATATGTGAAAGTATTAGACAATAAGTTATGGCATTTTTACTAGGAAAAGAAACATACTGGCAAACATCAGAAACTACAGTCAGAACTTTTTCCAGCTTTTTTGTTTGATTTAAGGAAATTTACCTGGTCAACATCAGAGTCTGGAATTAGCATGCCTGTTTCATTTAATGCACTCCTAGACAGGTACTTTTAAATTTCACCATTCAGCCTCATAAAGTGTTTCCATGTAAAACTGTAACAAACTATCTCATGAGGAAAGCAAAAATGCAAAAGTAATATCCAAAAGTAAAAGGATAAGACTTCACACCTCCAGGATGTCTTTGGTAAGACAGGACCCATGAGTCCTAAGTTTGAAAAGGTTATGGATCCCAAAAAGCTCTCCTTGATGTTCCTTTGATCCTTGCACTGCCTCAAAATACCGCTTGGCATTTTCACTTCCAACCACCGCACAGTGAAGTTGCTAAAACAGAACAACACAAAAGATTTCAGAAGCATTTGCTCCAACTACTCATCAGAATTTCCTGGCATCCACATTATATACACAGCTTTAGTTGGAGCAGGCAAAAATTCCTAAGGGAGGATATTTTGTTTTGATTTTCCTGGCAGATGTCGGTATAATAGATTGTGTTATAATATGAACCTACGTGGTTTTAATGAATAAAAAAAAAAAATAAGAATATTTCAAGTCTTTTACTTCACTGTTGTCTGGTATCAGACATCTACCGTACACACTACTGACACTCCTCTGTACCGTGACTGCTCATGTTTCATCAGTACTATATTTTTACTAACTTTTCCATAGTCCTTTGCATTGCATGTATACTTGGTAAGTACTAAATAAGGCCGTCAGATTGCTCCCAATGATCTCTGAATATTTTAATTATCACGCACTCTAAGTAGACTGAACAGAAGTGACTTAAAAATCTTCTAGGTGAAAAGGAAAAACAAGTAAATGGTTTGTCAGGCAGAACTAAAAACATGCCTATAGTCAGGCAGGCTTCAATGACTAAATTTTCAATACTTAGATAATTGGTCTACTTGACTTTAAATTGAAGAACATCAAAACCATGGCTTTATGGATACAAGACTTGTAATATTTTTTGTGACAGTCTCTAAGTAGTTGGTGGTTCTTCAGTTCTAGCACTCAACAGGCATTTGCATGGATAGCACAGTCCTGTACATACAGGCCAGTAACTGTACAGTCAAATTCCAGTTTAACTTTAGCCAAGCACAGTTTACATCTTTCTTGAATTACACATATTATTTACAAAAGTATACTTTAGGATACATATATAACTTACCTGGGTTTCTATTATGTTAGATTTCAATTTTATTTACATCAGATTATTCAATCACAAATGACTACATCAGACAATCAAACACCACAAATTAAAAAAGAATTTAGCAACTTTAAGGTCAAACAGATCCCTTGGTAAGAATACACTACAAACATGAGAAAGTGTTTTCACATAAATTAATTTCTGAAAAGTACAGATGACAACATTTAGCTCACTGAGAGTGCATTTGTATAGTTCACCAAAAGCCACATGTCCACAGCTACTCTTGGTTTCTGAACTTTCAATAGCAGAAAAGCGCATTTGCTTCAAAACTGACTGAAAATTTCCTAACTGTGTTCATGTCAATAGCAGGTAATGCAATTCAAGTGTAGACTAAAAAAAATTAAAATTCAAGATTTATTCTGTTTATTGCTTCCTATTCAACTTGAAAACCACAGTCAACTTGGGGCAAAAAAGAAAAAATAATCCCCCCCAAAAATAAACCAACCACATAAGCCTTTCAATAAGTTCTACAGATGCCTTTTGGAAAACCAAACAGGCAATATCCAGGTCTTCTTTATCTACAAGATTACCAACTGCAAAGACCTCTGTGAAGTATGACGCTCCTCTGGAATTTTAGTGAATACAGCTGGTGGTAAATTGCTATTGCTCATTTTGTTAGCCTGAGTTCTCACTTACTGATATTTGCTGTTGAAGTGAATCTTCATAAGTACTTTGCATGACAGAAACTTTAAAATAGGATGCTCTCTAAGGTTTTTCATGAATGTGGATATAAAGAGTAAATCAACTGGGGGTTTTTTGGCAATGAACGCTCCTTTAGATCTTGCTAAAGTTAACACCCACAGAGCAGTGCAATTCCTGCTCCTGATGCATTTGAAAACTAAATTACTGTAGAATCATAGAATAACCGAATGTTAGGAACCGGTTGCGAGGTTGCAGTTCCTTGCCTCAAGGAACACCTTGGCAAAAGCAAGGTCTATCAAGATGTCCCAGCACCCTGTACAGCCATATCTTAAATGCACCCAGTGTTGCTTCCCTGGGGAGATTATTCAAATGGATGATTGTTTGAACTGCAAAAAATTCTTCCCTTGTGTCCAATTAGAATCTCCTTGGGAGTAACAGCTACCCATTACCCCTTTTCGCATGACTGCTTATAAAAAGAGTGTCTTCATCTTCTTAGTATCCACCCTTTAAATACTGGAACATGGTGATAAAGTCTCCCCTAAGCCTTCTTTTCTCAAGGCTGAACAAGCCCAGATCTCTCAGCCTTTCCTCACACAGCAGGCTTCCCAAACCTTTGATAATCCTTGTAGCCCTTCTCTGGACCCATTCTAGCCTGTCCACGTCATTTCTGTAAGGCAGAGATCAAAACCAAACACAGTATTGCAGGTGTGACCTGACAAGCAAGAAGAGTAGGATAATGACTTCCTTATCTATGCTGGCAATGTCCCTGTTGATGTAACCCAGCATCTTGGCAGTGTTCAAGGCCAGGTTGGACAAAGCCTTGGGTGACATGGTTTAGTGTGAGGTGTCCCTGCTTCTGGCAGGGGGTTGGAACCAGATGATCTTAAGGTCCTTTCCAACCATAACTATTCTATGATTCTATGATCTTGCTGGCTTTCTTTGCTGCAGCTGTACACTGTTCACCTATACTGAGCTTGTTGTCCAACAGGACCCCTAGTCTCTTTCCAGAGCTGTTCCACAGCTGGGTAGATCCCAGCCTGTGCTGCACTCTTGGACTGTGTTTAGGCAGGTGCAAGACCTTACAGTTTTCTTTGTTGAACTTCATACGGTTCTTATTTGCTCATGCTTCCAGCCCATCCACATCCTCCTGCAGACCAGCTCCCCCTTCCAAAGTGTCTATTTCCTGACTCAGTTTGGTATCATAAGCAAAGTTAATCAGGGTACACTTCATCCCATCTTCCAGATCACTTATGAAGGTATTAAGCAGTCTTGGGACCAACACTGAGCCCTGTTGGACCCAACTAGTGACAGGTCACCAGTCTGAAGACTGGTTATTAACCAAGCCATTATTCTGATGTCATTACAAAAAAGTTGCTAGATTCTGTGTTCCTCAAACTTCTGGTTTTCCCAGTCCTAGGTGTCTAAACTTATCAATGTAACTAGCAAAATTTAGAAAGAGCAAGTATTCCAGGTTCAGTATTGTGGCAAGCAACATCTCTTCTTCTCTTTGTAATAGTAGAACTACAAGCTGGTTTTCCCTTCTTTTACAAGCAAGTTTGTAAAGGCAGGAGAGCAGCAACACCTTCTTGCCTTTTTTCCATAGCACCAGCAAGATTTTTGCTTGTCTTTCTCCAACCCTTCATTGGAGGGTTGGACAAAATCAGACTCCAACCAAATCAGACTGCTCCAGATTCTAGCTACAACTCTCAAAGATGTATTTTACAAGTCCTGAAGTTTTCCGTATAACTTGATAAATGTACATTGTATAATTAAGCTGTCCAAAGTTACAGAAAAACTCAAATACAAATGTAATTGTTGTATTATTTAACAATTACTCAAAGTTATATCTTTGCTTAACCAGTTAAAGTAATAGCATATATCATAAAACCGACATAAACTATAATTTTGCTATAGGCTAACTTTGCTTTCAATCACTGAAACTGCTTCATAGATATCCCAATTTAAATAGCTTCTGAACTTTACCTGTTTATAAACTTGTCGTAAGTACATGATCTCCTCCACAGTTCCCAAGGATATCAATCTAAACACTTTAACAGGTTTGTATTGGCCAATCCTGTAAGCTCTGCATGGACAACGACATATTAAAAAACAGTTTTATCGGTTAAAAAGAGAAAGCACTCTTAGGAATAGTAAAATAAATAAGTAAATAAAAGCATTCCAATAAAGCACTAGTAATCTAAATAATTTGTAAGTTGGTTGTAGTTTTTGCTAGTCTGTTTTTGTTGGGTTTATTTGGGTTTTTTGTTTGGTTGGGTTTTTTACTTTTCCAAATTTTCCTCAGTATTTAATTCCCTTTACCCTTAGTTTTCAATATTTCGTCCAAGGCTTATCTGGTTGAAAACACTTTCTCCTAAGTTTGTATCACAAGGCCTGTCTGCCACCTCTCTTGAAAACACATCCTCCAATATGTTTTCTCAGTTGTGTTTTTTCACCACCCCATCCCGTGTCTCCATCTGCTCTTGCATAAGGTATTCTCCTATTTGCATTATATAGGAGTTAGATCACAGAATTACTTGGGGCAGTCTGTTCTTTCTTAACTTTATAAATTACTTTGCAAGTCACAACATCATAAAACAGCTAATAACCAGGCAGTGTTCTATCTAAATGGTAAATTCTGAGACTTCTAATAGATTATATTCCAAAAATTCAACAGAGGCTGATCCAATTTATAGAAACGTGATCTTACAAAGATTCTTTAAAAGCAGACCCTTTCAAGAACACACAATGCTGAAAACAGGTATTTCTCTTAGAAGTCAGAAAGATTCTTAAGGGACAACAGAAACAAGTTTATTTCTCCTCATAAAAATACATATGTATCTACTGATTTTACAAGGCTTCCAGTATTTTTTACTTCAGCTATTTAAAAGTCTGCCCTGAATTCGTAGGCAAGTGTCTTATGGTCAAAAAGCCCTAAAAGAAAAATTCAGATTCCTGGCTCCAATGGTATAATATCAGAGACGGGAGTGAGTGCTGAAGAGACACTAATCTCCACAAGTGAGAGGCGGAAAAGAGCATAAATTTTTTTTCAAGTATTCTGGAATTCAAAGCATCACTTGAATGAGGGTCAACTACAATGCATTTTGTCTTGACAAACAGGAGAAATGCCATCCAGCTACACAGACACATATATTCTAGATACCATGAAAAGTTACAGGAACTATGGTCTGTTGTTTGCTTGGGTTTTGGTGGTTCTTTTTGGTGGGTTTTTCTTGGGTGGGGGAAGGTGTGGTATTGTGTTTTGGTTTGTTTGTTTGGGGTTTTTTATGACCCTATGTAACAGTGCCACAAAAATAAAATGGAAAACAAGAAATAAAATCCAGCGTCTACAATATCAATGCTAAAGAATAGTCTAGCTGGACATCTCTTACTATATCTTGGACAAGCAAGACTATATTAAGAATTTCTTCCCCAAGGAAAACTCTAGCTGGACAATCAGATTATAGAATCAAAACAAAAGAAGAATACAATGTGGACTGAGTTCTGTATTTTGAGAATATACCTGTCAATAGCTTGAAGATCATTTGCTGGGTTCCATGTAGGATCAAACAATATAACAACATTGGCACCAACAAAATTAAGACCCAGTCCACCAGCCCTAAAAATATAAAAAAGAAAAAATAGGACTATTTGACAGTAAGAAAAACAGAACTCCCTCTTCCCCTCCCCCCCCGTGTATTAAATCCACATTGACATACCTTTCCCTTACATAAAAAAAGACCACAATAGAGATAACTGAAAATAGTGGGGTATAGCTTTGTGTTACTATTGTGTTAATGACCATTAAGCACTCAACCACTGTTGTAAAATGCAGTCATCTCTCTTAAGAAGTAGATTACAAAATGTATGACTAGCTGTCATAACCAACTGCTCTCACTTTACTACAGTAGAAGCCCCGACTGCTACTTCATACCCACTAAGCCCTACACAGGTCTAGTCCAACAACGATTTTACTGAAATTCATAACCACTTTCATGCCAGTTAACATTATAGAAGAAAAACTATACTTAAATAAGAGTCTGCATTAAAATTTACTTCCTTTAATCCCAGTACATAGTTTTGTAGTAATGCTATGCAGCTTCTAGTCACAGTTCTAGACTGTGACTAAAATGGTCACAGTCTAGGGTATGCCATATCTTTAAGAATTAACAACAGTCAATTACTTGGAGCTTGGGATATGCATAGCTGAATGTTTTATTTTGGAGGAATAAAAGTAACAAAAATACCATTTTTCATTCAGCAACAAATTCTTTTCAACTGGTTCAACCAACACTCCTACAGGAAGAGACAAGATCATACACAAGCATATACTGAATACTATTATTAATTTAACTATTAAAACAATTCTTCACATTGACATAGGCAGCACTAATTTTCAAGTGTGTTTTATTCCGAATGAGATACTGCAAAATTGAAAACGTCAAACCCATTTAATTTATCAAGCACCTAGTTTTTGGAAGATTGCTTTGTATTTTGCACAGGGAAAGTTAAAATTTTCAGGTATAAGAATGAATGGAGACAGAAACTAAAAGCTTATGGAACCCCACCAGTTTTTGGTCTTCATGGAATCCCTGTCAATGTAAACACAGTTGTGGCCTCTGCCTTCCAGGTGTGGTGTGGTGCTAGGTTAGTTAGATCTGGAAAAGGAGAGGATGTGGGAACCTGCCAATATTAACGGAGGTTTCAGGAGGATAAGTATTCTCAAAGTTTGACATGCTGAATAAAAACTTTTGTATTTTTCAGAATACCTTGATGTAATGTTGGAATTTTGGTGTATTTTATTCTAATGAAGACAGAATTCAGCCTCTCATCTTACCAAACCAGCCCTGCAGTCAAAGTGAAACATAAGTCGACATGTTTCTCCAATGCTTTTTAATAAAAAAATAGCAATATTTGGAACTGCAACATGAATTACATCTCAGTGCAATACCTTAGCACAAGTAAAACAAACTGCCTATAAAAATTAACTAAATAGGCTACTTTGCTTTTTTAAGATTTTACCTTTCATTATTTTTAGGTATGACAAAAAAATTCAGATACTCCAAAATGAAAAAAGAATGGCTGCTATATCCTTCATGGACACAATGAATACAGTAATTAGTTTGTGCACATTAAATAATACCTTCCATTTTAGAATCACAGAATGCTTAGGGTTGGAAAGGACCTCAAGATCATCTAGTTCCAACTGCCTGCCGCAAGCAGGGACACCTCACAATAAACCATGCCACGCAAGGCTTCGTCCAACCTGGCCTTGAACACTGCTGGGGACGGAGCACTCACAACTTCCTTGGGTAACCCATTCCAGTGCCTCACCACCCTAACGGGAAAGAATTCCTTACTTACATACAAACTAAACCTCCCCGTTTAACAGGGGTTAACCCATTACCTGTTACTCCTTGTTTAAGGGGAGTTAACTCGTTACCCCTTGTCCTGTCACTACAATCCCTAATGAACAGTACATCCCCAACATCCCTATAGCCCCCTTCAAATACTGCTATGAGGTCTTCACGCAGCCTTCTCTTCTCCAAGCTGAACAGCCCCAACTTTCTCAGCCTGTCTTCATACAGAAGGTGCTCCACTCCCCTGATCGTCCTCGTGGCCCTCCTCTGCACTTGTTCCAACAGCTCCATGTCCTTTATATGTTGAGGACACCAGAACTGCACACAATACTCCAAGTGAGGTCTCACGAGAGCAGAGTAGAGGGGCAGGATCACCTCCTTCGACCTGCTGGTCACGCTCCTTTTGATGCAGCCCAGGATATGGTTGGCTTTCNCACAATACTCCAAGTGAGGTCTCACGAGAGCAGAGTAGAGGGGCAGGATCACCTCCTTCGACCTGCTGGTCACGCTCCTTTTGATGCAGCCCAGGATATGGTTGGCTTTCTGGGCTGCAAGTGCACACTGAAGCTGAGTCATGTTCATTTTCTCATCAACCACCACCCCCAAGTCCTTCTCTGCAGGGCTGCTCTCAATCT
>NDXB01022156.1:68734-98978 GCA_002631895.1 Agapornis roseicollis | reverse complement strand
TTTTTTTTTTTTTTTTTTTTTTTTTTTTTTTTTTTTTCACCCATATGAAACTAACTATGTTTGTCCAATCAATAGAGGTGCCTGCAACTTCTTACTGAGAAAAACACCCTACCTGGTGTCTGTGGAATGTAAAGTGTAATAATGAAGTTACTCAGGATTCTGCAAGGGGAAGTAATTTTCTGAAAAGTCTGTATTATAATGATGATGATGATGTGAGAGGGCTATGGGTCTGCTTATGCCTTCCTTCTTAAGTAAAAAGCACTTGTGTTCAGAATTCCCATCTGTTTTTGTGCTTGGTTAGGAAGTAAAATGTAACTGCAACAAGATTCAGATGAGTGTGCAAAAATTGTGGAGAAGCTTGGAGTACAAGATCTGCATTGGCAGAGATATAAATCTAAAATCATACCTCTAAAGAAAACTACATACTTTTGACATGAACTTGAAGACAATCTTGTATTATCTTTTAGAACCCAGTATAGGACTATTTTACTGGAACTGACAGCTCTGGCAAGATCAGTGCACTGAACACCTTGACTCCTTGAAATTTAATTGCTGTAGCCCAAGCTATTTCATGACTTCCCCAAAGCTATTGTAGAATTTCAGAATTTGTTTGGGTTTTTTTTCATTTATTTCCTCAAACTTAAATAATGTAATATTTAAAAATGTTTGTTCTTTGTAGCCCTTGACTGATCTAAAAAACCTTGGAAACATTTAAATGAACTATTGTTATGGTTCAGGAGGTACTTTCTTTCTAAACAGCAATTTTCAAGCTCTTATATCTTTCTAGAAAGGTTATTCTTTGGGCTGAAATCCATCATGTTTATTTCAGTGTGCAGCCATTTCAGAAAATATTCAGCACAATGTCAGGTGTATGCATGTTATCACATTTGAAGCTCACATAGCACATTGAAACGTGTGACTCCATGCATTTATATCAATTTTCAGTCAAGTTGGCTTTTTCTTTTTTTAAATTGCTGGATTTATCTCTTTTTTTTTTTAACATTTTAATATTGCACACACTCAAAAGAGACACAGAATGCTTTTCCATTTTATGTGCAATTACTAACCAATTTTTAAGAGCATGCGAAATCTGTGCGAATATGTTAATACAAGATTAGTCATGAGATAAGTTGATAACTTAAACAGCACTAGTTGGAAACTTATCAACCAAATTATGATACCCACAGCAACGTTAAATTAGCATATTATGCATATATGTGAGACATAAATAAAGGGACAGTTTATAGAGACATAAAGTGTTACATATGAAGAAGATGATGACTTTTTAAAATTAGAGGTCTCAAAGCATCTATAACTTATCTAGGATTAGTTACATCTAGTTTGGGAACTGTAGCACTGAGGTTTCTGATTTCTGTCTGATTACTTTCCAATGGTAACGCACTTAATAGCGACTTTCCCCAAGTTATTATATACTGCAAACTTCTCTGAAAATACTTCTTGACATGTTTATTAACTTACAGATGATAAATATTAATTTGCACTAGGAAATATTCTGCTAAAATTTTATTGACATTTTACAGTGATTAAAAATTCTGCAAGATTCAGAGAAGAAATTTAAAGCCCCTGTTGTGCCTCATGTAAAATGACTGCTAAAATGAAGCACAAATTAATATTCTCATTAGAGAAAACTGAGAATATTTAATACAATGTTTTAGAGTAACTCACACTTTGTCCCTAGGAAGCCAGCTCCCACATATGCTTGCTCACTGGCTTTGACCAAAATAACAGCAGTTGCTAGTTTGGGAAGAAATGCATAGTGCAAAGAAAAGTAAACTCTCAAGTTTTCTGAGATTCAAATGCATTTCAGGCTCTAATTTCACTCAAATAAGCCTTTAATTAACTCTCACTTAGGTGGGAGCAATCTCCATTTAGGAACATTCTTTCCTTAAGCGCATTGTCAATTTCTAGCTCAATAGGGACCAGACTGTGATGACAATATCAGGAATTAAGTACTACATCTATTTTAAATGGCAATGGGAAATATTAGGAAGCCTCAAAATGTTGTGCACAATTAATAAACACGACCAAAAAAACCCGAAAATTCAGAGGATATTTATTTTGCTTTTTTATCAACTGCCTTACTTTTGAAATATCAATGACTTTATTATTTCATAACATTGTTTCCTTGATTCTTTATTTCTTGTGCAAGCAATTCATAATTAATGAAAAGAAATGAGACCCATAATAAAGAGGATAATTTGTTTCAAAAATTAGCAATAGTTTATTTGCTTTAAAAAGACTTATAAATGCACTGATTTGGGGAGAATAACAGGGAAGTTCTGGTTATCCAAGCAATACTTACTTGGTACTTAGGCCAATATAGTAATAACATATAAAAGATAATCACTCGTTATTTCTTCCTTAGGCAGATTATTTGAATGGCACTAAATAGTATTCCTGCCTCTTATTTCTGGTTTTTATTTTCATCTTTCAGTCTTGCAGCAAAAACAGGCCTGAAGGAAAAATCATTTAACCCATCCAGTTTCTGTGGTTTAAATATTTACCAAGTGTCCAACCAATGCTTCTTGGCTTGCTCTAATAGCACTCAGCATCTCCATGAGCTTTTGATCTATAACTAACTAAATCTAGATTTAACTGCTTAGCCACCATGGTTAGCTAAAACACTTCACTTGTGTTACCATAGGCTATTTTGATTGCAACTTCCATATAAAAAATGAAGTTGGATTCTGACTGTGAAAACTTTAAAATATCAAATTATAATGGAAAAAATACAGTTAGAACTTTTTATGGAAATTTGTATTAAAAGAAAAATCACATAAATTGTAATTGAAAACACAGATACAGGACATTTCCAGTGTATGTTTCTCTTCACAATTTTCTCAACCATTGTGTGCATGAGAATATTTATTAAATTATACCTGGGGCTAAAAATATGTTAGCTACAGACTTACAGTTTGGTGACAAAAGATCCTAAACCAGAAGTGAAAACCCCCTTACAGCTAGTCTGAGTGTTAGTGAAGAAAAATAGAAAGACAATGTTATAAAAAGAAAGCAGTATAAAGGGTGTATTTCTTCTGTCTTTGAAATCTTATAAACACTGACACTTTTGATAAAAATATTTATGTATCTGTACTTTGACCTATCTATTAATTCTTGTTTATAGGTTGTATTTCCAATTCATAGTATGACTTCCTGTTTTAAACATAGCTGATCTAGCTAGAAGATAAAATTAATGTGCCGCCTGCTGTGTAGTCAGGTTCAGATGCAACCATCAAGGGCTTGAAAAAACAAATTCTACACTTGGATTTTTTTTCAAAACTGTATTGTTCTTATGGTAGGGAGTTGCTACTGATCCTCGAATGTTCTTTCACTTGTACAACAAATGCACCAGCAATCTTGGTTAGACTAAAATTCAGCCTGGAATTTTATCTAAAAAAAGCTTGAAAAGAGTGAAGCAATTGTAAGGTTGCTTGTAGTGTCTCATTTCTACCATTATGAATATGTTATTCACAATACAATGTTATGCACAAGATTTTAGCAGTTTTGGGGTGTTTTGAAAATGGACACACTCTTAACCATAGCTTGAGTCTTTGCCTAGTCCATATTCCCTCCCTAAGAAAGGATACATTATGTCTAAACCATAAACAAACATCATCTTATGATGGAGATATTGCAGTATTCCTGAACTGTCTCTGCTTGTACTCAGCTTTCCCATCCCATCTCTGAACTGTTTTGTTTTTCCTTTTTGCTTTTTCCTTTTTTATTTTTGTATTGGCCAATCTCTTCTGTTAGTTTAAATTACCTTAAATTATCATTCATTCCCAATGAACACTGAAGTTAATTAATTTCTTTCCTTTTTGTCATGACCACATTTTCATTTGGAGGTATTTTTTCTCTTTCTCTCCTATATCTTTTGCTCTTTAGTTACGTCTTTATTGATTCACCATATTTCCTAGGCAATTACTTATTATTCTAGAGCTTTTCTGATGGTGCTCCAAATTGAACTCCACTCTGAGACTTTTATGTCCAGTGATATTAAATCTTAAATTTAATGATGTAGATTTAATGTCTAAAATATATTATTCTTTATAGAATTTAGACAATATTTTTTTCACAATGGATACACACATAGTACGTATGTCTCAGATTCAGTGTGTAGTCCTCTAAACCTCCTCCTGATCACTGCCTCCCTAATTGTTTCTCATTGTATGTTTATTCAGCTGTTTATTCCAGCATAGAAATAATGCTCAGTTCTCTCTCTGAACTGAATCTTATTTTCTCAAGCCAGTTTTGTTGAGACAACTTTGAATTCTAATCCTGCCTTGCCAAATGCTTACAGGTCATCCCTGTCTGGCATTTTTTACAAATTGAATATACTCTCTATTTCATTATCTATGTCCCCAATTAAAAATAGACCACATCCAGAACAGGAAGCTATGGAACGATATTAAATATTTCCCTCTTGTTTGATTATAAACTACCAATACACTTCCAGTGAGTTGTTTACATTCATGCTCATGTTCTACTCATGTAATATTCTTAGCTGCTAGATCTAATTTTCATTTTGCAGGACTCTTGAGTTTGCTTTCCTGATTAGCTTTTACAGATACTGCTTAGAATGTCCCAAAATGAGACAGTCTCTGGTAGATGCAAAGTTAGTTGCATTTGTTATTGCCACAAAGGCCTGTGCTTTGGATGCGTCTGCTGTATAAATGAGTCTTGTTTATTTTATTTTCTCAGTTTCATGAACAGTAGTGGACAGTCTGTCATTTCCAAAGTGCCTTTGATTTTCCCTGTCTGTCCTTGTATGTGAAAGAAAGTAATTCTGATACAACTTCTGAATACTGTGGCAAATTTTGATTGAGGTTGGAATTTTCTTTAGAAAGCAGATGTTTCAAAGCTTTGATGATGCAGTCAGACAGGCCACTGCTAACTCAGCTGGTTTCATTTAACATAGCTCATGGAGAAAAGAAGCAAATGCTGAAGAATATTTAAAAAAAGCTCAAGGATTATTTGGTAAAAGGAAGAATAACTGGGTCCCTCTTGTGGAATAGATACCAAGTCTTAGATTTCTGAAGTGAATATTCAACTTCCATTTTTTTTGTGATATACTTCACATCCTTGCGATTATGCACCTGTTTAAAATTTTGAAAATAGTAGAGCATTAAGAAGGTAGCTTGAGAAGTTAAGAAATGAGAGAGTAGAAGATTTTTTTTTTGAGATCTGCCAAACTGTTTGTGACAAAGTTGAGAAGCTCCAAATATAGTACTACTTGCTGACACGAGGGTAAGCTATAAAGTAAAAGAGGTTGGTGCCTTTCAGGAAAATGTTAAAATAGAGCATTATAGTTTACTTTAACAAATGAATTTGTACTTTATACTTTAAGGAGAAAAAGGTTGAAAATCTGGAAATGCATTCCTAAAGTAATCAGAAAAGTAGCATTTTATAGTCATTTTGCAATGAAGTAAATGAGTGTCAGAAGGAACAAAGCTGCAGGGAGTGAAGTGCATGGAAAAGAGGAGCTAGAATTTGCTAAGTGTCTAATTTTGTTTATGCTGGCAAGCTTGCATGTAAACTCAAAATATTTTTGTTTATTTTTAGGGTTTTAAATAGGGCAAATTTTATGTTCTTAAATTACTTTGTACATATTTGCAAAATTTACTCATGAATACTGCAAGGGCTAGGTGTGTTTATAGTAAGTTCATTTGTAGGTAAACATACATAAACATAGCAAGCGGAATAGTAAGTAGACATCCCTGATCTTAATCTCAAGTGTGCCAAAAAATTAGTTGTATAACATTTTTTTATACCTAGGCTGTTCTCTTCCATGTGTGGTCTCTTTATAATACAATCTTAAACATTCTTTTAGTTCTAACTATGGGAAATCTATTGGAGGGAAAATTAGAGCATGTAGTGATATGTAACAAAACCTCTTATTACTTAACTTTTGGGTTATCTCTGCTGTGTCTAATCTAAAACCACACAGCATTATTTCAAGCTGTCATTTAAGCCATGTACAAAACACTGGATAGCGAATTTTTAAAAGGCTGTGAGGCTTTTTCTCTTTTCTTGATCACTCATTTATAAGTTGAGGTATTTCTTGCCTACTTTAGGTTTGTATAATTGATTTTTTATTTTGAGCAGTGAAGAGTTAATATTATAGAATTAGCTGCATAACTGACTCTGTTCTGTATAGCTAAAATTTCTGTCTGCTTCTGTGATTTTAGTCTGAAATGTGTGTATTTCAGTATCTAGTTTTCAATGTACAAACCAGCACATTTTAAAAAAAACTTTTGATGATACTAACAGTCAATACTACTGGCTGAACCCAAAAGAATGTGATATTCTTAGGCCAGGTTATTTGGTTTCAAGTCAGAAACATTTTGGAAACATTCCAAGAAATCAGAAATACCAGACACTTAAAATTCCAGTATCTCAAATAGGAAAAAATAGCAGCAGATCATATTTAAAAACTTCTCAGAAACTGATACTCCCTTGGAAAAACTGGAAGAATTTGGATATCACAATTGGGTATATAATGAGACAGTACTATTAAATGTAGCCAGGAAGACATCAATATCCTTCCATATTTAGATATTTCACTTACTGCACTTCCGTTAAAAAATAGAGCAAGCCCCCTGCATTCATACCATAAAAGCACATTTTTTCCTTCAGGAGTCCACATCCTGAGCTTAATTTGCCACTGAAATCAGAACTAAATAAGAACTGAATATCTTTCTTCTTAATCTAAAGGCATTCATTTCTTCCTAGCACACACATGCAAACATGTATATTCCCAGTGATGTATATATTTCTCTGCATCATGTGCATAAGAATTCCCTATTCTCTTAAATATGGTGACCTGCTGATGTAACATGGCCCACTTGACATAAATAGATGGGACATGTCACCACATGGTGCGTCACTGTGGACATGGGAACAGATGTGCTGTTCAGAAATCTGTGGTTAAAGTGTCAGTAGTATGTGATTAAAGAAACATTTATTTTTCAAAAGTAAGAGATTTACTGCCCACAAAAATGTTGCTTTGGTAAATTCTGTGTCTTTCAGGACTTTATGTTTTTTATAACTATGGTGAATATTGTACCATAAAGCTGCTGTAGGTTAAACTGTATTGAAATCGCACTAGTATCTTTCAGAAAATTAAAACCACCAAACTACATTTCAGACACCGGTGTAATCATTTGGGCCAAAAAGCAGCTTTTTTTTGTTTTGCTTAGGAAAATCCTCCTGTGGAATGGAGTGTAACTGGTACACTTCTATTTCTAAGGAAACTTCAGCCCATTGCTTTCTAAAAAGAAAAAAATGCTGCAAGTTTTCAGCATTCTAGCATTTCAGTTTCTAGGATCTAAGCAGCATAAAACAAAGGAGTTTCCACAATTATTTTCTTTAATACTCCTCTTTAATTCTTCAACATCGATGAAAAAAATATTCATTTTTGAGGAGAAGCCAGGATAGTAAAATTAAAGGGATAGACTCTAAGCCTTTGAGTTATTGATAATAAAAGGATGAGTGCCATGTGTTTTATAAACTTACGCTTATTGAGAAAAAATGCATTCACTGCTTATGGATACATATTTTCTTTATTACTCATAAGCAAAATTGTTACTTGAATGTGCTTTCCAATTGCTCAAATAGTGGCTTATCTAACTATAGTTACTTTTGGAAGTAGGTGAACAGACAAAATTAGAAGGGGAAAAAAATTGACAAACTGCAATTTCATATCTTTTGGAGGAAGAATATTGAGTTGTCCCTAAGCTCTCCAAGTGATTATAAAGAAAATTATTATTGTTTTTATTCAAGGTTATGAATACCTTACTTTATGTTCTTTTTGCTGCTTTGCACAGAAATGCTGAAATACAATTACTGGTTTGTGACCATAGGAGTGACGAGCTGTAACCAGATCACAATGGCAAATATTACGTTCCAAGTTTGACAAGGCTTAATTTAAAATAGTCATATAGATTTATGATTCAGAGAGTTGTGCCCTAACATTGCTGGAAACAAAAAGAATTTTCATGTCCTTTGCCACATTGCCTTTTAAGTCCCTAACAATGGAATTGTCTTGCTTGGCAGGCAAAATAGATGATCAGAGTTGTCTTTGCTCAGGAATGAAATTAAATGTTTCTTGCTGTGAAGAGTTTTCCATTTACTCCATTGTTCAGACTGCATTGATTCAGACAAATTGATTGTCTCTGTGGTAAGAGATCCATGCCAAGGAATGACAAAAGTTAAGTCATCTGTAATTAAGATTCAGAATGTTTTGAGTTTCTGGAGACACTCAGATAAACTCTGGAAGCATCACAACTACTGAAATATAGAGTAGGCAGTGGACTTCTTGATAGTACTGGCTATAAAATGGAACTAATTTCTTTATTTGTAATTTAGGATTTTTGTCATGTGTCTTTAATTTATGAAACTATGTGCAAATTAGTTCCTCAGTATGGAATCTCTGTTCAGATGTTTACGCATAGCCAGATATTGATCAAATTATGTTAAGCTTCACATTTAGTTAGACAAGGGATGCTCCAAAGACTATCTTAGAATGAATTACATCTAGAGATGAGCAATATAAGCAATACTGACCTGTGAAGCTCATTTTAAACACAAGTTTCATGTATTTTTCCTTCCTAGTCTCTTTAGTGTGTTCTGTGTGTTTTCTTGACAGAAATGCATTTTAAATAATGGTAGTTACATGAAAACAATGCAAAATAAACAATAAATGCAAGCATTTCACGTCATAAGTTTGTTTACAAACTATTTAGGTTGCCTAGATCTAGATTTTGATGTTTACAAGAAGCAAGCCCTCGATTTGTTTGCATTGAGGTAGCAGGTCTGGGCATAGGGAATGTAAGCTTTCAGCAGGCATCTTTTTCTTACCTTCTGTGGACCACTTGTGTTCCAGGGAATTTCCCCAAGGACACTAGGCTATAGTTTGGAAACTTCTTTTTTTTAGAAGCTGGGAGTTTGTGTCACACATAAACTTTAAAAGAAGTCTTTAAGAAGACGATATCAGTTTTCTGGTGAAAGAACATCATATATTTCCTTAGGAACAAAGAGAAAGAAGTACATCACTGTCTGAAAATATTCTCAGTTGTGCACAAAAATATATAACATCAACTTGAAGCCTTTAATGTATATCTGGGATTGTGCACCAATTATTTATCTTTAGAAATATTTTTTCTGGTTTTATTTCTTAACCTATAGAATAATTTTGACCTCTTTGACCAGACAAAAAGAAAACATTGCTCAAAATAAAGAGAAAAAAACCCATGGAAATAGTATAAATCTTAGAGTCTAAAAAAGAGAAAGCTGGATTTCCAGGAAAAAAAACCATAGAAATGGAAGAAAAATCACACTTCTAGATCACAGGCCAATAACTTCACATCTTGTTTACACTGTCTATCTAGCTTTTACTAGATGTAATTGTTAAAGTTGTTGGAATAAAGGAGGACAACATCAAACAAAAAAAATGAGTTCTTTAATTAGCAAAAAGATTTCATTAAAGTTTTCTTGAAATAGAATTGCAAAATCTTCTAGCTCTGAAATAGATAACTTACATAGATTTTTGGCACCTTAAGTATTACAGCAGTATTCTGTGTATTAATGTTTTTTTTCTCAGAAAAATTCAGAGATGACAGCTTTGCAAGTTAAAAGAAGTATTTTTAGAAGGTAACAAGATATCTTCAGCAGTTCATTGAGTTGTTCTAGAGGAGAGTCTGAATGACTGCTATATTTCTTTTCATCCTCTGTAAGCAGGGGTTTTTTTAACCTTATTGTTTAAAAAATTGTCTAACCTTTCAAGAAAACCCCACATATCATCTTTTGCAGAGTTGCTGATTTTGATTTTATAACTAAAAATTAAGTTAAATCTTGAATTTTGATGTTTTCTTTACATCATTCTACTTGTTGACTTGATTGCCTCCTAAGTGCAAACATGTAATTTCTTCGTAATTTTCCAGACAACCTTCTCACATACTGAGAACCAGAATTTTTTACAGACTATACTTTGAGAAAAATATCCTGGAAGAACTGTAAAAGAAATCAGTTATCTGTTCCAATAACCCTTCTTTTTCTATTGACACAGAGGTAAGGAAAGAAACAACCAACCAATCATACCCTGGCAGTATTTTTTTTTTCAGGTTCATTCTCATTCTTTGAGATGTTGACCAGTTGATTTTAAGATGATAACAATACAGGTTAATTAAAAAATTTTCTAATCTCTTGTTAATCAAAATTATATATGCATTGAAATTCAAGAATGTGTTAAGGATTAAATTAGTACTGATGTAAAGGGGACTGCAGCCAGAACCTTAAGAACAGCTATGCAAATGGAAAGGTTCAGAAGTCTACACTTTTTTGTCAGCAAGGAAAAAGACGAGAAATTGAAATATTTTCTTTCTCTGTAAAACATTAAGCAGACATCACCTACTAATATGACTAATATTCTAATCATGGTTAGAAAAAGATGAAGTTGGGTATGTGGTCTCTTTTACATGCTTTTCAGTCCATCAGTTTATAGTTTACTGAAACAGTTATAACAAGTATAGCAAACAGTAGCAACTACAGCGTGATAACTTTGGTTAGTCTCAAGGTTCTGAATATCCTGTTTAGCTTTCAGAGAAAGTGTTAACCTATCTGAATCCCCTTCTCCCTCAAAACTAACACCACCCCCAAAAACAAACAAACAAGAACAACAACAAAAACCAACCAACCAACCAACCAAACCACAACCCCAGACACTCAAACCCAAAACTCACAGGTACAGCTGAAAGTAAAATTTTTTACCATATAACTGTAATCGAGTTACATAAAAGTTATCTCATGCAATTCAGAAGTTAAGCTTCTAAGTGAAACAATAAAAAGGTATAAAATTAGAAAACTAGATTGTTTTATAACTTTCACTTTGTCATATGATACTTCAAAACAGCCCTATATAATTATTTGCTCTGATCTGGTTCAAAAAAAAATTGTGGTCTTTAGCCCATTTCAAGGCCCTTAGACATTACAGTCTGACCTGGTCTGTAAGTGATTTCCTTCAAGGTGACAAAACAAAAGAGAGATATGGACTTTTAAGATAGTCAGCATCCTCAGGATGCAGTATTTATCTTTAACCACTCATTAAATGAATGCCTGTTCCTGAGAAACTCAGACTGTACTGACATCTTTATGCCTTTGTTCAGATTATAATCACTACATTCACTCATTCAGGAAAAATAACATGTGACATATGAGAATAATTACAATTAACCAACACAGCTTTAATTTTGATTATCTAAGACTGAAATGCTGAAAAAATGATCAATCCCTGGTGGGACATTATCATCAAGCAAGTGTGAAGAATAGCTAAATAATGTATAAGTCAAGGAAATTAACTAGTGAATACTAGCTGAACAGAAAAATACGTTCACTATGTGAGACAGTAAATAATTCATTTGGGAAAATGGATGTTTTAGGATATATCAGTATTTCTAAATACAAACATCATCCTTCCTAAACCTTTTTAGAAGACCCTGCTTCTAAAGCAATAATTTAGCCCATCCCTACTTTAAAATAATTTTCTTTACATTCATATTCTATTCTGTCTAATAAAGTTTATTGTGTTTATTTAGTCTGACCATATCTTTTCATGTCAATTCTCTGAATAAATAGTGGAGAGCAATTTTGTCATGCTGATAACTTTAACTTTGGCAATATAAGACTTGAATACTCTTTTACTGTTAGAAGATTTAGTACAATAGAAGCAGGATATTCTTGTTTGCTTGGAGAAAGCAGCAACTGTGGAATAGCAGGTTAGTATTTTCTCACAGACTGTGGCAGAAAAGGCATTATATATGGTAATAATACTGTGTCCTTTTGAATATATTAACTTCCTTACATTTCTGTCCATGTAAATGATCTCCCATCAAGATCACAACAAAAACCTTAGCTTCTCTCAGAAGTTCATGTGGTTCCCACATTCAAAAATAGGCCAGTTTGTCTTTAGGTCACTTCTCTGGCCAGCAATTGTTTATTTTACTTCTGAGCTCATAACATGAAGAATTCATAATAGAAGAGAAATCTCATTACCACATAATTAGTACTGACTCCTGCTAACTATGCACTGTCTATTTACACTTATAAACTGTTTGTAATTATTCTTCACAATGGTTTGAATTACGAAGAAACAATTATACCAAGTTGCCTGAACCTGCTACCCTGAAGTTTTACTTAAAAATAGTATTTGTATCTTCTCAAGCAAAGAAATTCATCACAACTGGTGCAGTTGTATTGTATGGGTCAAGACAAGGACAGTCATAGCGTGCGTAGGCAGACATGTATTTTGCATTTTTCAGGCATGGAGATCTGCCCTCTAGGATGACATTTTGTGAAGGAAAAGGACAGAGATGGTGAATAAATCAGAGAGACAATCAGCTGGGGCCCTCACAGAAGCATAGCTACCAAAGTCTGTATTTACCAGGCATCCAAGTTCTACTTGAATTATCTGTATTCCAGGTCAAATGTCCAGAGTAGGGTGAAGACTACACCATAAAGTATTTGTGCTTGTGACTTAGTCTGTAGAAAAACACAAATCCATAAGGAATTTTCATGACAGTCTACTGTTGTTATGTGTCTGGATCCTGGCAGATCACCTAGACTTGACTGCACAACACACAAAATGAGCAAGTTTGGAATTAAATAACATGAGGGAAATTAAATCAGACTGATGACTTAAGAAATACTTTTCACATTACAGGTTCAGATACATTTGGATGGTGCAAACACTCGCAAAGAAGATGTGCGTGAATCAAATGCTTGAATGCTGTCAGGCCCTTGCTTTGGAGATCCTTGTCCTCACTCCTTGTAGTATCCAAGGAAGGGGAGCACTTTTAGAAAAAAAAAAAAAAAGGTAATTGAAATGACTTGATTACAGGTATCCGTCTGGCACAGATCGTGTGCCCTCAGTACTCACTCTTTGCCTTTTTATGGGTACAAAATGCTTTAACTGTACACCGAGTTCTCACCAGAGCTCTGGTGTCCCTTTTTGGGGTATGGTGCTGAGGAAGTTGGAGAACGCAGTCAATCTTTCTTTAGACCATTATTATAGGAGAAGACCTCCTACTTTCAAAGCTGATTTATTTTAATTGCAATGTAAGATTACATCAGTCCTTGAAAGTAATGCTTATTGATAACTCATATGAAGACAACACACATGCTGTACAGTGTACCTTTTCAGTGCTGAAATATCTTTTATCAGTGTTTGTTAAAAACACAGAAGTGGAACTAGTTGCTCGAGGCAGACGTCATCGGGGTCTTTAGTTTAGCAGGGTACAAATTTACCCTGAAATTAAAACTCAGTGCACTGTTTATTTCTGCTGTTCATGAAGCTGTCAATATACTCGCAACAACATGGTTTCTCTAATAATGTTCCAATGTCAGCTGCTCCTGTGGCCAACTTTAACCTACTCTGAATGGGTTTCATTTAGTTCCTCATCCTCTGTATACAGTAGGCTGACTATCTGGGAACCATATTTTATTTTCAGCTTCAGTTTCTTTTCCACTGAAAATAAAAACCAAAAATGTATTCATCCCTCTGGGTTCCAGTGTTAGCATGCTTTAAAATAATATATTTGCATTTATATAATATCAGCCAGAGGGCTTTGCAGAATGTAATACAGAGGTACCTCTTTACGCCTCTCTGAAGAACCAGTAAGTTGAAAACTAAGAACTGTTTAACTGGGCACAGAAATACTATACAATAGTTCCACTCATTGCATCCTGCACTAATAGGGGGAGTATGAAGTCTTAAAAAAATGAGTCATATGGAAAACTACTGTATCCTCTGGGGGCTGCTAAATCTATAGGGCTCTGAATAAAGGGCAAGGTGCTGTGGTAGCAACATGTACAACGTACTTCAGTCTTGTACCTGAGAGTCCTTCCCTGTGAGCTGCATTCCTGCTGGCTTCCTTTTTTCACTGTGCATCATTTTAGCATTTCTTGCCTTTCATTTTCTGAGACTGGTTCTTTCAACTTAACACAGCCATGCCTCTATAGCTTGTTTTATGTAGGGCTGATTCCTGACTCCTAACTGTCCCTTTGAGCTAATAAGAATTAATATTTCCATAAAGCATTCCCTGCCTTATAGGTTTAAGAGAGCTTTGTTTTCACACCAGGTCTGATTCTTGCTCAGATTATGAAAAATAAATACAGAAATTAGAACAATAGCTTGAGAAAGCTGAGGTAGGAAACAGAGTATAAATTTTCCCTATAAAACCTGTCTCAAGGGGCAGCTAGAAACAGCAATCTCAGATGAGTAAATATACAGCATAGATGATAGAAAATAAGATCATATCTCTAATATAGATGTGCACAACTCCCATATTTTGCTGTTTTTTTCTCAGTTATAACTATTGTATATTGACTCAGTCATATCATGACTATTGACTGGTCAAGGATGTTTTAAACTAGATGTGTTGGGGGAGGGGGCCTCATTCCATCACAACACACCCAGTCAGCTGTCAGCACTTCTAATGAATGCTTGGAGCAATATAGAGATGTTCCAGCTGCTCCAGCCAATGAGCTGGCTTCATCTCAGCTTGGCTCAGATGCCTCTATACAAATGCCTGTAGTATGGAGAACAAACAAGAGGAATTAGAGTTGTGTGCACATCTACAGGGGTATGATATAATAGGCATTACAGAAACATGGTGGGATGGCTCCTGTGACTGGAGTATAAGAACGGCAGGCTACAGGGCTCTTTAGAAAGTAAAGGCCTGGGAGGTGGAGAAGGGGAGTTGCTATTTATGTTAGGGATAGGCTGGAGACTATGGAACTCTGCCTGGGGACCGGTGAGCAGTTAACACAGAGTTTGTGGGTCAGGGTTAAAGGGAAGACAGCGATGGGAGGCATAACTGTGGGGATCTGTTACAGATCATCTGATCTACAGGACTCTGTGGATGAAGCACTCTACAGACAGATAGGAAAAGCCCCAAGCTCGCAGGACCTTGTCCTCATGGGGGATTTCAACCACCCTGACATCTGTTGGAGTGACAGTACAGCCCGGTATAAGCGATCCAGGAGGTTCCTCAATGGTGTGGAAGACAACTTCCTTCTGCAGGTAATAGAGGAGCCGACAAGGAGAGTTGCCCTGCTTGACCTTGTGCTCACCAACAGGGAAGGGCTTGTTTGGAATGTGACACTCCAGGGCAGCTTTGGATGCAGTGATCACGAGATGGTACAGTGAGAAGAGCATGCAACAAACTCACTGCTGTGGACTTCAAGAGAGCAGACTTTGGCCTCTTCAGGAACCTGCTTAGTAAGGCTCCATGGGATATAGCCCTAGAGGGCAGGGAGGCCCAAGACTGCTGGATGATATTCTAACCTGCTANCTTTGGCCTCTTCAGGAACCTGCTTAGTAAGGCTCCATGGGATATAGCCCTAGAGGGCAGGGAGGCCCAAGACTGCTGGATGATATTCAAGGATAACCTGCTACAAGCTCAGGAGTGTTGCATCCCAACTAGAAGGAAGTGCAGCAGGAGGGCCAGGAGACCTCCTTGGATGGATAAGGAACTGCTGAGAAGAATTCGAAGGAAGCAAGGGGCGTATAAGAGGTGCAAGCAAGGACAGGCGGTCAGGGATGAATACAGGAATGTTGTCCAGGAAGCTAGGGACCAGGTTAGGAAAAACAAAGGCCCAGTTAGAATTAAACTTGGCTAGAGATGTTAAGTATTACAGGAAGGGATTCTGTAGGTATGTAGCAAATAATAGACAGACTAAGGACAATGTGGGCCCCCTCCAGAAGCCATTGGGAGACCTGGCTACCCTGGATTTGGAGAAGGTTGAGGTCCTTCATGAATTCTTTTCAAAGGCTGTAACCACACCACCCATGTCTTGGAAGGCAGATTCAAGGACTGTGAGAATGAAGACCCTAGGTCCACTGTAGGAAAGAATCTGGTTCGAGACCATCTTAAGAACCTGAATGTGCACAAGTCCATGGGACTTGATGAAATCCATCAGCGGGTCCTGAAGGAGCTGGCGAGTGAAGTTGCTAAGCCACTGTCCATCATATTTGAGAGATCATGAAAATCAGGTGAAGTTTCCAACGACTGAAAAAGGGGAAATATAACCCCCATTTTCAAGAAGGGGAAAATGGATGACCCAGGCAACTACAGACCGGTCAGTCTCACCCCTGTGCCTGGCAAAATCTTGGAGCAGATTATCCTGGAATGCATGCTAAGGCACATGAAAAACAACAAGGTGCTTGGTGACAGCCAGCATGGCTTCACTAAGGGGAAAACCTGCCTGACTAGTTTGGTGGCCTTCTATGATGAGGCTATGGAACTGCTGGACAGGGGTAGAGCAGTTGATGTCATCTACATGGACATATGTGAAGCATTCAACACTGTCCTGCATGACATCCTTGTCTCTAAATTGGAGAGACATCAATTTGATTGGTGGACCACTCGGTAGATCAAGAACTGGCTGCACAGAAACAGTTGTGGTCAATGGCTCAGTGTCTGGCTGGAAGCCAGTGACAGTGGTGTCTCACAGGGAGCAGTGTTGGGGCTGGTCTTGTTCAACATCTTTGTCACTGACATGGACAGTGGGATTGAGTGCGCCCTTAGCAAGTTTGCCGATGACACCAAACTGTGTGGTTCAGTGGATACGCTGGAGGGAAGGAATGCCATCCAGAGGGACCTTGACACGCTTGTGTGGTGGGCTGATGCCAACCTCATAAAGTTTAAGCATGCCAAGTGCAAGGTTGTACACCTGGGTTGGAGCAATTGCAGTCACAGCTACAGGTTGGGCAGAGAGAGATTCAGAGCAGCCCTGTAGGGAAGGACTTGGGGGTGTAGTTTGATGAGAAAAGGAAAGATCGATGATAAAACAGGTTGAAGGAGGTAACCCTGCCCATCTACTCTACTCTCGTGAGACCTCACTTGGAGTATTGTGTGCAGTTCTGGTGTCCTCAACATAAAAAGTACATGGAACTGTTGGCACAAGTCCAGAGGAGGGCCATGAGGATGATCAAGGAACTGGAGCACCTCCAGTCTGAGAAAGGTGGGGCTGTTTAGCTCGGAGAAGAACCTTCCAGTAGCTGAAGGGCGCCTAGGAGGATGCTGGGTGTGGACACTTCTTTAGGGACTGTAGTGACAGGACAAGGGGTAACATGTTAAAACTTAAACAGGGGAGGTCTAGATTGGATATAAGGAAGAAATTCTTTCATGTTAGGGTGGTGAGGCACTGCAGTTGGTTTCCCAAGGTAGTTGTGAATGCTCCATCCCTGGCAGTGTTGAAGCCAGGTTCAATGGAGTCTTGTGTGGCATGGTTTAGTGGGAGGTTTCCCTGCCCATGGCAGGGGGCTTGGGACTGGATGATCTTAAGGTCCTTTCCAACCCTAACTCTTCTATGATTCTATGATCTCTTCAACACAAAGAACTGTGAACTTTAACCTATGCCCATATCTTGCACCACATCCTAATCAGCAGAAAGTCTTCTTAGTGTGGACTGAAGAAAGTTTACAAATCAGAGAAACAAGAGGTGCTGTGTGATTTCTGGTGTTTACAGAGTTGGTGGGCAGGCTTATGCTGTCAGCAGACACATGAGCTGTTAGAGCTGGCATGAGAAGGGGGCGTGGGGTTATGCCAGGATGTGAGGGGCTGAGACCTGGGGTGGCTGGGGAAAGGTCTTCACTGTGCAGGCTTGTCTGCAAAGTTGTTAGGTGTCCTGGGTTTAGCAGTAGCAGTATTTTTTCTTCTTCATAGTAACTGGTGCAGCACTATTTTTTTGACTTTCGGCCTGGGAACAAAACTGATACCAGGAATGTTTTTAGTTACTGCTCAAATATTTAGTCTTAGCAAGGACTTTGTGAGCCTCATGCTCTGCCAGGGAGGAGGGGAGGCCAGGAGGAAGCAGGACACCTAACCCAAACTAGCCAAAGAATTATTCCATACCACAGCACATCATGCCCAGGATGTAACTGAGAGTTACCCAGAAGGGCTAGTGCTCTGGGGGATTGGAGGAAGTGTCGGTCCGTGCTCGGTCGGGCAGAGTGGGGTGAGTTATCTCTTGGTGGTTGGTGAGGTGCTGTACTCTCTTCCCTTGTTATTTCCTTTATCATTATTATTACTGGTGGTGGCAGGACTGATTTGTGTTATACCTTAGCTACTAAACTGTTCTTATCTCAAACTGTGGGAGTTGCATTCTTTTGATTCTCCTCCCCATCCCTCCAGGAGCAGGGTGAAGGCAAGAAAGGGGGGGTTGAGTGAGTGAATGAGCTGTGTGGCTGGGTTCAAATCACAAAATTATGGCAGAGTAAGAGTTCTAAAGATGACTTCTGCTAGCACTGTCTCCTTACCTATGCATCTGTTCATCACCATCCTTACCTTTCTGTGTCCCAACAGGCAGAGAATGGAAAGAAGACACAGGGGAAACGAAACTGTGTCTGCCAAGGCAAATTCCGTTGCAATCTTTCATGGCCATAAGGTGCAATGTCAGAAATGCCTGCTGCGTGACAGGGTAAGTAGGATGTAAGAATAAGCAGGTGTTTCCAGATTATTGCTGTTGTGCAAGCACTTGGAAACTCTGCACATATTACAGAGGTAAGGTGTGGTTTAGAAAGATGAGCTGTTGCTGATACAGGGCTTCTGACTGGGAGAGTGAACTATGGCGATGGCAACAAATCCAGTGTCAGGGGAGTACAAGAAACTCCTTCCTAGCCTTCTTAGTGATTGGCATGTGTGTCTGAAAGATAAGACACTGCTATATTGATCCTTAATAATCATTTTTCCCTAGCTATGACAAAAAGTATTCTCAATTGCAGAAACTCAAGTGCAGGTCATATCTATCCAATACCATAGAAAACCGCAGCTTCCATACTGACTCAAAGGACACAATGCTGCCTGCGGTCACCTCCTACAGTTCCCTCCTGTACTTATGTGTACCTAAAGAGGCAACGAGGCTGGTGAGGGGCTTGGAGCACAAGCCCTATGAAGAGCAATTGGGAGAATTGGAGTTGTTTAGCCTGGAGAAAAGGAGACTCAGAGGTGACCTTATCACTCTCTACAACTTATTGAAAGGAGTTTGTAGACAGGTGGGGGTTGGTCTCTTTCACCAGGCAGCAACGGACAGAACAAGAGGACACAGTCTCAAACTGTGCCAAGGAAGGTACAGGTTGGATATTAGGAAGAAGTTTTTCACAGAAAGAATAATAAAATATTGGAACAGTCTGCCCAGAGAGGTGGTGGAGTCACCATCCCTGGATGTGTTTAAAAAGAGACTGGATATGGCACTTGGTAACATGGTTTAGTGGAGGTGTAGGGCATGGGTTGGACTTGATGATCTTAGAGGTCCCTTCCAACCTGGTAATTCTGTGATTCTGTGATTCTCTCTATTTATGCTCAGTTTCATCGGATTAGAAAACCAATTGCATTGCACACTCACAGATCTAAATGATCTTGGATCCCACTGTCCACTGAGAAATCTACTGAATGCAAGAGGAAATCCAGGCAATCAGCAGGCATAATTCATAAAAAAATGAGAAATATAAACCCACATGACTAATTTAGACAAGCAGTATCAGAAATAACACTTTTATTGCTAGGGGAAGCATGGTGATACATACGACTGGCAGTTTTGCCCTACACACTAGCATCAATATGCTGACTAACTTTGTTGAATTTGAAACAAATTCCTTCAGGCTTTTCGTTACCTATCACAGTGTAGTAGAACAGGCATTTGTTGACCTAAATTTACCAAGCTAAATGTACATTTCTGTGTATTATATTTTGATCATTAATATGGTGGCTAAGGATAACAGCAAGATTCTATAGACAAAAACAATGCTTACTTCTCATTGATATAGAATCATAAAATAGTTAGGGTTGGAAAGGAATTCAAGATCATCTAGTTCCAACCCCCTTGCCATGTGCAGGGACATCTCCCACTAAACCATGCCACCCAAGGCTTCATCCAACCTGGCCTTGAACACAACCAGGGATGGAGCATTCACAACTTCCCTGGGGAAGCCATTGCAGTGCCTCACCAACCTCACAGTACAGAACTTTGTCCTTATATCCAATCTAAACTTCCCCTGTTTAAGTTTTAATCCATTACCCCTTATCCTATCACTACAGTCCTTAATGAAAAGTCCATTCCCAGCATCCTTATAAGGCCCCTTCAGACACTGGAAGGCTGCTATGAGGTCTCCTCCTTCGACCTGCTGATCACACTCCTTTTGATGCAGCTCAGGATACGATATAAGATAAATGGGAATAATAGTATGTGTTTCAATAGAATAAACAAAGTCTTTCAGAAAAGACACAATCTAAAATGTCCACCCTAAAGTGGACATTTTTTAGCTCCCTCTGTTTGGTGACATTTAATGATGCTGTCTGTTATAAAAGGGAGAGGGGAGAAAAATGCAGTATATTTAGATGTAATATAAAAATTAAGCTGAGAAAAAGTTCTGCCAAAATCTCTGATGGAGAACTATAAATCAAAATAACAGTAAAACTTTTCTCCCAAAAATTTTCATTAAAACTTATATACCTGACTTTCAAAATGAAATTTATATGGTAAGAATGTTGGAAATTTGAGTTTCTAACTTTGGATTCCAGAAATAAATTTACCCTGTCTTTTGGTGACTCATTGTCTGTCCATTCCAGACCCTTCTGATACAGTAACTAATAATGGCATATCATGGTGAAAACCTATTTTTAGCAAGTCAGCTTGCAACTACATTTGCAAATGACCATGGCTAAGGTTAGGAAAGGTATATCTGTTACTGTGGGAAGACGCATAAGGCATAGGTCAGATTTTTCTCTAACTTTTCCTTTTTGTATTGTTCAAAGTGACTCTAAAAAAACATTTATATGTAAAAAATACCCTCCATTTGGTGGCTGAATTTCCTCTCTCTTTTTTCTCCCATCACAGAATATGTTGTCCTACATAGGTAATTTACATCTTAATTCCTAATGTTAATTACTTACACCAGGAAATATTAAATCAGCTTTGATTGTTTTGGGTTTTTTTTTGCTAATTCATTTTGAGTGATTTCAGAACAGTGTCCCAGTAGGAAGAAATGCTAGTTCTTTGACATATTTTTATTTTATTCTGAATAATACTTTTTCAATTTTTATCCATCTGTTTCTATTTCTTTTGTTAAAAATATCATAGGATAAGGCAATGAAATTGAAATGAAGGTGATAAGATTTGCATGAAAAAAGTTTGGGAATGAGCTCTGAGGTCTTGGTGCTTGACAAGCCCTGGGGAGTTGGAATGTTGAAGGACAGGAAAGGTGAACAAGCAAGCCTTGGGAGGATGGGCCAGAATGTAGCCGTGGCAGGAATCTCAGTTGTAAGGCCAGAGCATGTGGGGGTTGTAAGAGGGTCTGCAGCATTGTGATTGGACTATTCACCTGGAGAGTTTTACGGGACCAGTGAGATTGAACGTTGTATGTATGTGCAGGTTGGGAAAGTAGCGAACAAGAGGATAAAAAGGGCTTGTTGATAATAAAGGAGGATTTGAGTCTCCAAATCAACTTGAGTCTATGTCATGATATGCCACAGTGGATGTTCATAGTTGTAGGCACATGGGAAGTATGAAACATTTCCTTAGGTCCAGGTAGTCTGAAAAGAGATTTTCTGATCAGAGTTTGGATTTAGACACATTGGAGACCTCTGGGCCATATCCTTACTCTCTGCCACCAAATTGCACAGACTGGCTGAGCAGGGAAACAAGTGCTGCTCCTGGGCTGGCATCCTCAGCCAGTACATAACTGACAACTACACAGTAAGTACAAGCTGCGTAGGATAAAAGGATAAGGAGTACAAAAAGTCTTAGATTTGCATTTAAGATCTAAGGGTAAATCTGCAAGGATTTAGCTGTGAAAATACATCTCTTATGCAATAGTTTTTTTTCCTGCTCTAAAAGTTTCATATAGAAGGACAAAGATATTTCATCAAAGGGAAGGATTTCATGCTCTAAGAGATCATTCTTCTGAGATATGTATATTTTTCTATCAACATTCAGCATTTTCTTTAGCCTCTACCTGCCAGGTGGTCTTTGTTTTCTAACCTGTTTAATCATGTATGACAATTTATTGGATGAATGCTTTTGCCTTTCCAATAAGGTGCTCTGACTTCATATTTCAATCTTCATATATCTTGTAAGTTCTTCACAATGATTGATTAAAACAGATATGTATTTATGGCCTACATAAATAATAAGTTATTATAACATTCTAAAGTATCTCAAGCATGCAAAAACCAAGGGTGAAATTCTGGCCTCACAAGAGCAAAACTCATCATTTCTAAGGGGCTGAGATTTCACCCCAAGGATGAAGGGAAATTATTTATGATGGCACATTCATATAACTATGAATAATTTTATGAAATTAAGATGGAATAAATTCCTATCAGTGAGATATACTATGTCAGGGATCAGTATATTAAAGGAAGTAATAGAAGATCTGTAGATTCAGACATTTCAAACTAGCTTTGAAGAAGGACTAGACAGTAATGCAGTGGGAAACTTAATGGATTACCTCTTCAGTTCTTGTAGCTCAAAAAAGCTCCTATCGTTCCCTGTTATTTTTCAAAGGAAAATAAAACTCATAGTCTTCATGATGCATTTTTGTATGTATCTGTTTGGAATTAAGTGATCAGATTGAATCCTGTTTGACAGAGGGTTAAGGTTTTAGAAGCTTAAGACTTAACTATAAGCATTATGGAAAAAATGTTGTTAGAAAGAAGACAACAGGCATAGTTAATAGCCTTGATGAAAACCTAATAAGACATCAGAGAAACCATATGAGAGAGAAATTCTGGTATCAAATTTCATTCATTCCATCATTAATAAATTATTTTAAATTCATTTGTGTTGCTAAATGCCTTTAAGCCCTGACATAGTAAAAAAAGACAGTAATTCAAGGATACAAATTAAGGTCACGTATTTAAGGTTGCTAGCAAGAATTTATGCTGTAAACTGGGATCTTCTCTTTTAGAAACAATATAAGAAAGGCCCAGATGCATCAGCTATGAGAGATCAGAGTAGTGTAGAAGGGAAATCTAATTCCGGGATATATTATGTAGCTTGGTTTTAGTAGAGAAATTTTCACCTTTCTCTTGTCATAAAATGTCTAAAAGCTTTCAAACTTTTGTGGAGTTTGTGAAGGTCAGATCTCACTCAGACCTGCCAGAGCTGAACAGCTTCTGTGAATTACCAAAAGGTAATCCAGTCTGGCATTGTTTCCCAGTGGTAGTCTTATACCAGCTATTTTGAGCAAATAAAAACTAAATCTGTATTTTGCCATTGCATTTTTAATGATTTCATATTACATTGAATGTCCTTTCTTCGTAGTCTAAGATGCAAAGTTCAGTAGACTCAGCAACGAGAAGCAACTTCCTGTTCCAGATGAAATGCATTATTCTACTGAAAACACGTCCAAAGAGTTAGTGCAGCTTATACATTAGCTCAGAAATGTTTTCAGACTGCAGAAATTTAGTTTTGTCATGTACTGCCTAGTACGTATTAATGTAATGATATCAAAGGAGTGTGGGGGTAGGAATCAACAAAATCAACAAAAATGTAGACAAATCTGCTAGAAACAGGATTTTTAATTATTCACAGTGGACAGTGACTTGGAACAACTCAGAAGGACAGTTAATGCACTGATTCTCTGTGATGTAAATGTGCCTTATGGACAGAAGCCACTAGCTGAAGTAATCTCTGTTTCTCATTTCCTTCCCTGATTTCTCAAGAAGTGGAGTTCAGACTTACCTTTTCCATTCATTTACAGCCACAGATGCCACACAACCATGACCTCAGGTTATGTATCTGACCTCTACCAGTTCTTGCAAATGCTTTTATAGTCTTCTTTTCCTCGCTTGCCTTCTCCCCAGAAATGCTGCTGAAGTTGTGTTTTATAATTATCTTAATATAGTTTCACCTCCATGAACACAAAATATAACGTATTCCAAGAACACTATGAGAACTTTTCAGGAAAAGGTAAATAAATAAATAAAACAAGATAAATCAAATTTCAATCAGGAACTGGTAATTTACATTTGCCTGATGTCCAAAATTTCAGATATTGATCCTTAGAACTGTATCAGGAAAAAAAAAAGACAAGCAATTGTTTAGTCTTCTCCTTCTGCTGTAAAGATAAAAGCAGGAGATTTCTGGTTTCCTGATAATAAGGGCTATATAATTGATTAATACCAAATGAAAGTTGAAATTGTTTCTTTCTAAGATTCTTCTCTGGTGAAAAAAAATATGTTGAAAGATGAAGCAATTAGAATTGTGGAGGATCCCATCAAGGTCAAATATTATGCCAGCACTATAAAGCTCTCATCAATCATCAAAACCTAATTTCAAGCCAAGACATTTTTCAAACTCTAATCCTAGGCCAGAAAACTACAAATAGCTCAGCCCTTTGCCACTGAATTTTAATATGGACTTCTGATATGAAACATAAACATATGCTTTCTTTGCACTCTTTGACAATTTTATATGATAGACTTGGAATTAAAAAAAAAAAAAAAGAAAAAGAAGGAAATTCCCATTTTTCGTTGAAGAAACAATTGTGTGTTGATCAGGTCCCCACTTGTACACCTGTACCACAAGCAGCCTTTAAGCCTCCAGAAATTCTTGAGCTCAGATTGCACAGCCCGTTATGCACTGATACAAGGAAGGTCACTGGAGAATCTGAATAATTGAAGACACAGAGCAAGCTATGAAAGTAAAGTTGTTATACACCTCAGAGTAATTTTATTTTAAAAGGTGCGAACAGGACCTTATTTTAAAATACTTTAAGACAAACTGAATAGGAAAGGAGTTATCCTCAGCAAATCCATACTGATATAAATATGGCCTTTTACAAGCAGTAAAGACACTGGAGTATTTCTCTTCATATCTTTCTCCCTGGTTTCACAGAGATTGTGTTCATTTGTCCTTCTCCTTTGAAATCCCCAAAATAGATGTTTCTAGCATATAGACTGATCTAACCCACATGGTTCTCCATGGAAGTCAGGTGAAGTCTCATAGCCCAGGAGCAATGAAAAAATGCCTAGAACACTACATCATTTTATGTCAGAAGAAATCAGATCTTTAATCTCTCTGCTTGTTCAAGATATTAGTTTTTTCTGAAGTCCAGGATTTATCAAGTCTGTCCAGCATTGAACTACTGAAATTTCTTTCATGTTCCTTCTTTGCTCCAGTTTCAAATATCAGACAATTGTTCTCATTTGGGTAAGTTTCTTGCACATTGCAGTTTCTCAAGGTCAACTTTTTTGCATGTATGGTAGTCTTGGTCACAATACAAAAATTGAATGGTGTAGGTTCTACTTCTAATCTGCAGTATGTCTGTTCTTAATGACTTCTAGTGTTTGAACATATCTTTGAAGTGTAAGACTTGCACTGCAGAATTTGCAGACTCAGCATCAAGAACGTACTCTGGAGTATTTCTGATTTCAATATCGCTTTGCTGAAAATTATGTCTGGCATGCATACAATCTAGACAAAGGCTGGAAGTGGAAGGGAAGGAAGGAAATTATAAAGTAACCAACACTTGAAAAATCTGCAGAAGTCTGGATTTTTTAATACCACACACACAAAATATGTGTGTTCTTTCACTTCATTGCTGTATTGGTACTTCTGACAATAATAACTACAGAAACCTCAGAAAATAAATGGCAAGTCTAGAATTTCTATGAATAAACTTAGAAAAAAAACCCCAAAACCAAAAAAGCCCCAGACCAATTAACAGTTGGGTACAAATGTGTGTGAGTGTGCACATATAGTCATGTTGGAAAGATACTCGATCTTAAAGATGGGAGTGTTAATAGACTGTATGTCCCTTACCATACTGGCATATAAGATAAACTTTAATTGAAAAACAATCTTGATGAAAACTGATATTTCCCTTACAGAGAGACTCCCCTGAGAGCTGGGGCTTATTCAAGAGCTTTAAATTCCAGATGAGGAGTATTTCACTTTAACCTATTAGCGCTGTATGTTGAAAATAATTTCCTTCCTCCACTACCTCATTTCACATAAAACAGGCAGTGCTGAGTGTTTTTAAACTTTGCAGGACTGATTTCAGAGTTTGTGTTTTAAACTATCAATATGCTAAACCATCATTATTACTACTACACTGATGACAGTTGCCTTTGTCTGACTTCACCCAAGTAAAACTTATCTGGGGAAGAAAGATCTCTACCTGTTTAGGGATTGAAGAATTTTGCTTCTGTTTTTAAGAAGTCATTTAAAAACTGTTGTGAATGTACCCATCATTTTGCAAATGTGGTATGAGTTCCATTCCTTGCCCTGAAGTGTTTAGGGAAAAGATAAATGAAGACCAGACTCAAGAAAACAATTTATACAGAGTGTGGTGTGAGGAGTAAAAACGATGCGGATAGGAAGGGAAAATTTTTAGAGCTCCTCCTTGTTAAAGGCCAGATCATACAGAAAATGGAGAAGGTGATAAGGATTTTGAGACCAACTATCTGAGTAAAAGAGAGAACAAAAGTGGGAACAGGAGATGGAGATGGAGTATAAAATAAAAGGCCTGGGAAGACACAAACAGTAGATTAGAATGGTAGATGTTGGGGTTTTGGTCAGCTCGTTTTATGCTGCCTTGTACCCATGATAAAATCACATAGGGTTTTTTTCTGAATACTAACTAGGCAAGTGTAAAAGCAGTTTTCCAGCTTGACTCTAGAAATTGAGGTGAAAGTGCACCTTATGTCAGCACTACTTGTTTATTGCCAGACAGTTTATTTCAATTGGTGTGACTTAATTTTTCCAAAAGACACATAGACTAATCATTCTAATCATGTGTGTGTCTTCCCATCATTGCTGGCTCTGCCTTTAAAACCCACTGATGAAGCTCATCTTTAATGAGGCTGAAGTCAGAAAATCAGGGTGCAACCTTCACTTCTTTAATCCTAAAATAGATTCTAGTACCTCTTCTAACCTTTCTTCCCATCTGTTAATCTCTCGTTTGGGGTCCAGAAATGAATTCATAATTATTCCAAATGTCAAGACTACTTTATTTTATCAGTGGCACTCTTTGCCCCAATTCTGGTGCAAGTATTGGCACCTCATTCCTGAAATTCCTTATGCTCTTTCTAGAGGCACCACATGGTGACTCCTTGAGCTGCGTCCACATATGGCATTCAGCTGTGACTGTGCTGAAGAAGTGTCTGTCTAGCATAGTACTACTAGGAATACTCTGAGCATATTGTACTCTCTGCCATCATTGCTATCCAAGTATTAATCTGTATGTTGCATATCAGATACATAAATATAGGCCTCTTATATAGTCCATAAAATAGTACAGGCACATTCTCATAAGCTCATTTTCCTGGGACTATGTCTGGAGTTGAGACTCCCTGATTTTGACACATATCCCAAATGCAGATTGCCTGTTGGCATGAATACCCTGCTGCTGTGTGAAACAGTCAGATCTGTCATGGTGCTCTCTTCTGCCTGTTTGTAATAACTTGCTGTGTAATTATTAAGACATTATTGTTCACGTTATTAGTGTTATTATAGTTTTATGAACTTATGAATGAAATATTTACTGAGAATGTAGAAGATTTAACATTCATAGATGCTTAATCTGTTAGAAAAGTTTAGGTTTAAGCAAAAAAATGTGCTTATTCATGTATCTGGAACACAAGAAGGATATTTGAAATACAAGTCTAGACGTTTTTGCAAACTGTTAAAGAAATGTACAAGTAAAAATATTGACTTTGGAATGTAAATGGCCTTAGGAGAAAGTTAACCTGGAAATTACCTTAAGGAACAAAACTGTAATCTGCAACCACAAATACTGGTTTTTATTTTTTTTAACCCATTCAAGCAATACTTGTTAGCTGCAGTACAAAGTTAAGAATGGTAATCAGGAAAGGAACGTTTATAACTTGTTTTCCTTTATAAACTGATATTTAAGACTCTGTTTTCCCTTTCCTTTTTGGAAACAATAGTTCGACACAATGTCTAAAACCATCTTCGAGTCTCATTTTCCAGACTTGCAACTTGGCAACTAAAAATAAAAACCTGACCAAAATCTATGAGAATCCATCACTGATTTTGAATATTTAAGTTCTTTAAATCAGGCTTTTTGGGTCTTTCAAAGAAACACTGTTGTGAAAGGTAACAGTATTTCTATTTACTTTCTTTCCTATATCCATATTTAACTTACTTTTTCAGCTACCAAGGGCGATTGATTTTTTGAGAAGCTTGGCTGAACAATATAGGTTGCTAATTTTATGGGAGCTACTAATAAAGGAGTATTCATTTTTCAGGCACAGAATCTTTGAGGTGTTTTCTTTCTGGCATCTGATTTGCATTTTAAATTAGCTTTGCTAAGCAAAACTAAATTATAAAATGAAGATAAACAACTTTTTAAAAGATAGACAGTACTGTTTAACCTGCCTATATTTCTCACTAGCAAGTAAACACTATTATAAGGAATTACTGTTTATATAGTCGACTCCAAAATGAAAACAAATCAACTCCTATGAAACTGGCTGGGACATTAGTTGCAAAGTGACTATGACTTGAAAACACACAGAGTCTGCTTTTTCTCAAGCAATTGACTCTGAATTAACTTTATTTTACTGTTTTTGTCTTTAGTGCCTATCAGATAATTCAGAATGGATTTTCTGTAGTTTGCTATTTAGTTATTAACAAAACATCTTCAAACACAGTATCTTAATGTTTGCGTGATTTGCAGGATATTCATAAAAAATGCTGGATCACACAAATTAACTCACAAACTGAATTCTGCTTCTAGAAAATTGGTGAAACTATTATCTTTGCTGTGATTGTAAAAGCAAACATGATAACCATCCCATCAAGGTAATTGCATGCAGCGTGCTTTCCCCAGATCTAATTCTGATGGCAAGACTACACAGATTGTCTGAAAGATTCAGATGCTAAAGGGTTACAGGCTGTGCTGCATTAGAATAACTTGATCTCTTAACCAGAGACTAGTCCTGGACACAGTCAGGCCAAACTATAGCATACAATAAAGCAGACATGAGCAATCCATATGAGCATGTGTTTGCATTAAAGTAATCATTTCTGAGTAATAAACATTATATTGGAAGTAAGAGTAGCCCAAATCATTAATTTGCCTGCAAACTGGACCCTTTGATACATCTGGAAAACACACTGGTACAGAATATGAGAGCAAGTTTCAATTTTTATATCAGTCACTGGGGAGGCAAATCTGCAGAGACCTGCTTTCTTATTGTCTATAATAGTTATATGCTGCTGTTTTAATGTTGAAGGAAATTGGATAGGATGACTCTAAAACAATCACAGACCCATTGAATCATATACAGACAGCACAAGAACTGGGGAGTAGGTAGTTAGGCAAACCTCAGAAAAAGAATATACCTTTCCAGTATGTGTAGCTACCATCTGTAATCATGGTTTTAAAAGTGTATAAATAACAATGACTTACTAAATTATAACTACAAATTAAATAATGGATGTTTTCAAATTATACAGATGTGGATGTTTACATATTTTCTAATTGAGTAGTAATTAGTAGAACAACAACATTATTTTGTCTACAGAATCCTGATCTGCATTTGGAAAAGCTATATAAAATAATATATATATATATAATAGTATATATAATATATGGGCTGCATACAGCACTTAATGTAGTGAGTTTAAGCTAGTTTCCAACTAAAAACTTAAAATAAAAAAAAAGCTTTAAATGTGGTCCATGTGAAGTAAAACTGAAACTTATTGAAAATAGAAAACATGATATTTTAGAGGCCTGTGCTCCAGGTGCTGTACTTTAGCAGTTTTTATGTTGACAGTTTAGTTCTTATATGCTATTTCATACTCATGCAGAGTTTTAATATTTAAGTTAGCTGAAGTTGGAGAAAACCACAGTTGAATCTAAAATTGTATGTCTAACTGAATCTAAAACTAAAAGACCTGAAATCTTTATGAGTGAACATGCTCTGATATTTTTAGTTTTAGCTATAGAAGATAAAGATTTTATATAAAGTGAAATGCAGAGTGCAAATAACCCATACAAATATAATATTTTAATTGATTTCACTTTAAATATTTTTTTTTCTAAATGTAAAGTCATATCATCTGGCAGATCCCTGTGTTATATTTCACACTTTGTGATTTAAATTAGTTTGCCAAAAGGAAGATTTATAAAACTATCGATCCCATGTATTTTGTTTCCTTTATTTATCCTTCATAACAGAAAAAAAAAAAAAAA
>NDXB01022156.1:39831-68625 GCA_002631895.1 Agapornis roseicollis | reverse complement strand
CCAATTATTTTTTTTCCTTTATTTATCCTTAAAAAAAAAAAAAAAAAAAAAAAGAAAAAACAAAGAAAAAAGAAGGAAGCAAAACATTACAGCATTGTGCCTTGCATTTTAGATGTAAAAAATCCATGTTGCCATATAAGCTCTTTTGGAAAATTTTATGAGATTGAATATTTTCTCAGGCATACCAATGATACTCACTACACTGCTTGATTAACCAAGCTTTCACTCATTCATTCATTCTGATTTTACTCTAATTGTGATAAGCAATTACCCTAAGTTTTAACTAGGCAAGAATTGAATCAATTTTTTTCTAAGGGTAAGATCTAAGCACAATTCCTTTTTTTCATCCTTTCCCAGGTCAGACACAGTCACCTGAAGGAAAACAAAGAACTTCCCTCCCAGCTAACATAGAGGCAGACTCTTTTCTTCCGTGTAATTTTCCAGTGGCATTTTAAGTATCAGCTACTGGGAGCAAAATTTTATTCTGGTGGTTTGTTTTTTTGTTTTTGTTTTTTTTTTCTTTTTTTGTTGTTGTTTTGTTTGTTTGTTTTTGTTTTGTTTTTCAGCTGGTTTTGCAGTTGTTTCAGTCTCTGTGGGAGTGCTGCATTCCTAGTTTACTGGGCTGCCTGTGGAATATATGTGCAGCTGAGGCATAAGAAAGGAATGTGTGTTATACTCCTTCTTCCTTTAGAAGCTGCAGGACAAAATACCTGCAAAATCCCAAGTACCTAGGTGTGGTTGTTGCCCACTTACAGTACCAGGGCACAAAATTGGCTGATGTTCCACTGTCTCCCAGAATCCTCTGCAGATACAAGGGGCTATTCCTTGATTAGATTTAACACTCTGAGTTTATATCAGATCACATTGGTTCAACACAATTTATGAAGTACAGAGTAATTTGGGGGTGTTATTTTGGACTAAGTTCATTTGGTTAACAGGATGCAAGACTTCGCAATAAATGTCTTTGAAGAGTATGGGAAAACTGATGCCTAACTTAATGCTATTGAAAAGAATGATGCAGGCAAGACTTTGCAAAGTTTTTCTTTAAGTGGTAGGAATATTGGCCTCACCTGTGGTATGAGGCCAGTGGTATGAGGACCATTCTAAGGAGCTCTGAGCTTTTAGTTAGACTTTTAGTTATCTCATTAGTAGTTTGATTGAAGAACAGTAAACACTAATTCTCAAAAAGGGTGTTTTCATAAACATAATGACTTATCTTATAGAAAATTCAACTTGATTTTGAGGCAGTTTATGGCAGACATATTTAGGATGTTGCTTTTTCAAACAAGTATTAGAGCATTTATCAGGAAGAGGTTTTGAGTGTTTTTTTGGGGGAGATTCAACCTTGTGCTTCCAAATACCCTCTGTAAAACTGTTTTTAGGAGAATATGAAAGGATTACTTGAAAATGGTAAGTTCACCTAATATGCACTATCAGAATACTGGCTTGTTAGGAGTAGATTGCAACAACTGTAAGTTTAAGAGATATCTATTCACCACTGAATGCAAGAGGCTAAAAACTACACCCAGTATTGTTCCATATGAATTGCTTTATCTATCCCACACAATCTATCCCACACAATCCACAGTAGTGGAGGCTCAGGAGCTGGACATACTGAGCACAGGCTAATGAATACTGTGACTTTGGTATGTGAGGGCTTTGCTTTGTTATCTCTTCATGTTCCTTCCCAGGCATTAATTTGGTTTCAGATTGTTGTACATTTGGTTAAAAAAAAAAAATCAAATCAAAGAAATGGAGAACCTCCATGTGGGTGCAGATGCGGAGTGCTTCCCATGATGTAGAGCTGCAGACTGACAGATGTTTTCAGTTGTGTGCATGTGTGCACATAAGGTTTAGAAGGGATGATGTACAAGACTGCTTATGAAAAAGATGAGTCAAAATAGGCACAACATGCTCTTGATTATAGACTCTGATTTAGTGAGAAATTACCAGGAAATTAATAGAGGGTTCTTTCTGCAATAGATGTGATTTGTTTGTGTTTGCAAATGTTAAGCTTTTTGTGACAATAATATATCTTTCACAGTTATCAGAAAAGTCAGTTATAATTAAAAAAACCCCAAGCAATATAAAGCAGATAGCATGCACTGTATTTTTTTCTTTTCTTTTCAGTTTCATACTGGTTTAATAATCATTTTGGAGGGGTTGTATTTAATATCGTCTTGCAAACAGATATACAGAAAGGTGGCATAATAAGGAAGAAAAAAGAAAAAAATATTCAAGTTCTGAATGGTGAGTCAAAAGTCAATCATTAATGAACTTTATTAATTAACTTTAATCATCTAAAGTTAAATATATTTGAAGATTCAAAGTCAACACTGAGGAATTATACTCAAAATGAGAATTTAAATTACAAAATTTTCAGGTTGATTTTGAAAGTCTTTTGTATTTGGAGAGATCCTGAGCTACTGCAGTCTGACTCATGTAATGTCATTAGTTGAGAAAGAGCCTGAGGGTAGAGAAGATAAATTAAAAGACTGCCTAGCTGAGGAGAAAAATCTCCAGAATGTTTCATTGTATCAAGTAGACAAATACCTTATGGGAACTATTATAGTCAAAATATTTAGCTGGTAAGAAAAAAATGAGAATAGTATTATAAAATTGAAATTCTACTTTTGCAATTAGTAAGAAAAACATAATTGAGAAAACACGTAACTCTTAAATATTCAGAAAGCACCCGAAATAACACCAGAGATAGTGTAGCACCACAGATTAGTATTTTAAAAAGCAGTGTCAAAGCAAAAGTTATCTCAAGGAGATGTAGATTGATTACAGGGCAATGACCACAAGCATAGATTCTTTCCCTTGGATTGAAAAAAAACCCAAGGAAATACCACTGATACCTGGGCTAGGCAGTAAGATGCTAAGCCCTTTATTATTTTGGTTACAAGAAGCTTGCAGAAAAAGAAATTTAATAGAAAGGAATGATGGAATGGGAATTGGACCAGACATGTAAAGGTAATTAAGAAAGAGTCAAACATTTTTCAGAGCAAGACTGAAGATTAGAAATTGTTATGATTACTATTATAATTTCAGTAGTGATTAAATTTATTTTTAGTCTCAGGATAGAGCTCTCTAAGGCATGAGTTGATGTTAAAACATGGCCACCACTACTAACTCCAGAGGCAGACCAACCGAGACTGCAGGCAGAGTTCTGTTAATGCAAGGAATTTGCCTGTAGCACCAAGGAGCAGTTGAATTAAAATCCAGTAAAATCCAGTTCCATCGCTGATACTTCCCATGCTATTTTGCATTTAAAAGGAGGTTCTTTTTTGTATGGTATATTTTCCACCCTACTGTCCTTACAATGTCCAATACAAGGATCTTATGCTGCAGAGAAGATGAAGATATTATTCTCAGTCACAGTGTTATGAAGAAGAATATATTTTAAATGAACGAGCTGTGTGGCTGGGTTTAAACCAAGACTAGGGGCAACAGTGCTACAGACTGAAGCAAATTCCCATGAAAACTGGGATGGATCAGGATATGTTTTAACCACAAATGTTTGACAAAATTACACAGAACTCGGAATTACTCTGATTTATGCTGAGAGTTACTTCAGACTCTGGCATCCTAAAAGCAAAAGAGGTTTGTCCCTAACTCTTCATGTGTATCTACCTCTGCCAGGTGTTTTTTCTCCATAAAATTGATACAAAATCAATTTACTTTTCTTCTGATAGGTAGAATTTCCCTGAAATACTATTTTTGTATTTTAATTCCTAGTGTCTTCATCCAGTATCACAGAGCTCTTTATACTGAGAACTCTGAACTCCAGAGCTAGGCCTCAAGTCTTTCTCAGTTCAGAGACTAGAGACCCTGAAGTCATCTTACATTATGTCATTTATGTTTTTTGTCATTTCTCTGTCATGAACACAAACCTGTAACAAGACCCAGACCCTTGTATTTACAGTGAGCAATAGAGGAGCCAGCAAGAAGAGGTGCCCTGCTTGACCTTGTGCTCACAAACAGGAAAGTGCTAGCTGGAAACGTGACACTCCAGGGCACCCTTGGTTGCAGCAATCACGAGATGGTAGAATTCAAGATCCTCAGGACAGTGAGAAAAGCGTGCAGCAAACTCACTGCCCTGGACTTCAACAGAGCAGACTTTGGCCTCTTCAGGAACCTGCTTAGTAACGTTCCATGGGATATAGCCTAGAGGGCAGGGGGCCCAAAGGTGTTGGTTGATATTCAGCGATCACCTGCTACAAGCTCAGGAGTGTTGTGTCCGAACTAGAAGGAAGTGCAGCAGGAGGGTCAGGAGACCTCCTTGGATGGATAAGGAGCTGCTGAGGAAATATAGAGGGGAAAAAAGAGGCTTATAAAAGGTGGAAGGAAGGACAGGCGGTCTGGGATGAATAGGGGGATGTTGTTTGGGAAGCTAAGGACCAGATGAGGAAAACTAAGGCCTGGTTAGATTTAAACTTGGCTAGGGATGTTAGGGATAACAGGAAGGGATTCTGTAGGTAAGTAGCAAATAATAGACAGACTAGGGATAACAGGCCTTATCCAGAAGCTATCAGGTGAACTGGCTGCCCTGGATTTGGAAAAGGCTGAGGTCCTTAATGACTTCTTTGCTTTGGTCTTCACTGACAAAGGCTCTGACTGCACCACCCAAGTCTTGGAAGTCAGACACAGGGACTGTGACAATGATGACCTTGGGCCCACTGTAGGAGAGGATCTGGTTCAAGACCATCTTAAGAACCTGAACGTGCACAAGTCCATGGGACCTGATGAAATCCATCTGCATGTCCTGAAGGATCCGGCAAATGAAGTTGCTAAGCCACTGTCCATCATATTTGAAAAATCATGCCAGTCAGGTGAAGTTCTGGAAGACTGGAAAAAGGGAATTATAACCCCCATTTTCAAGAAGGGGAAAGTGGATGACCCAGGGAATTACAGACCAGTCTGTCTCACCTCTGTGCCTGGCAAAATCTTGAAGCAGATTCTCCTGCAAGGCATGCCAAGGCACATGAAGAACAGCAAGGTGCTTGGTGACAGCCAACATGGCTTCGCTAAGGGGAAATCCTGCCTGACCAATTTGGTGGCCTTCTATGATGGGGCTATGGAACTGATGGTAGAGCAGTTGATGTCATCTACCTGGACTTGTGCACTGTTCCACATGACATCCTTCTCTCTATATATGGAGAGACATCAATTTGATGGATGGACCACTCAGTGGATAAAGAACTGGTTGGATGGCCGCACGCAAAGAGTTGTGGTCAATTGCTCAGTGTCCGGCTGGAAGCCAGTGATGAGTGGTGTCCCTGAGGGATCGGTGGTGGAACCGGTCTTGTTCAACATCTTTGTCGCTGACATGGACAGTGGGATTGAGTATGCTCTTAGCAAGTTTGCCGATGACACCAAGCTGGGTGGTTCAGTGGATACGCTGGAGGGAAGGAATGCCATCCAGAGTGACCTTGACATGCTTGTGAGGTGGGCTGATGCCAACCTCCTGAAGTTTAAGCATGCCAAGTGCAAGGTTGTACACCTGGGTTGGAGCAATCCCAGGCACAGCTACAGGTTGGGCAGAGAGGAGATTGAGAGCAGCCCTGTGGAGAAGGACTTGGGGGTGTTGGTTGATGAGAAAATGAACATGAGCCAGCTGAAGTGTGCGCTTGCAGCCCAGGAAGCCAACCATATCCTTGGCTGCATCAAAAGGAGTGTGACCAGCAGGACAAAGGAGGTGATCCTGCCCCTCTACTCTGCTCTTGTGAGACCTCACCTGGAGTATTGTGTGCAGTTCTGGTGTCCTCAACATAAAAAGGACAAGGAGCTGTTGGAACAAGTCCAGAGGAGGGCCATGAGGACGATCAGGGGACTGGAGCATGAATGAAGACAGGCTGAGAAAGTTGGGACTGTTCAGCCTGGAGAAGGGACTGCTTCTTGGAGACCTCATAGCAGCCTTCCAGTATCTGAAGGGGGCCTATAAGGATGATGGAGAGTCAATATTTACTAGGGACTGTAGTGATAGGGCAAGGGTAATGGGTTAAAGCTTAAGCAGGTGAAGTTAAATTGGATATAAGGTGTAAGTTATTTAGTGTTAGGGTAGTGAAGCACTGGTATGGGTTGCCCAGTGAAGTTGTGAATGGTCCACTCCTGGTGGTGTTTAGGGCCAGGTTGGACAGAACCTTTGGTGACATGGTTAAGTGTGAGGTGTCCCTGGCCAGGCAGGGGTATTGGAACTAGGTGATCTTAAGGTCCTTTCCAACCCTAACTATTCTATGGTTCTGTGATTATGTGATGCCTTTGTCTGCAGTAGGAAACAAGCAAAGAAGTGGACAAAGAACATTCCAGAAATCACTGGATGATACTGTATCCCTATTCAGGGTACAGTAAATCCAAAGACAATCACATAAAAAGCTTCCATTTTTAAGAGAAATGCCTGCATAAGAGAATTCCCAGATCATTGCAAGAATCTTTGTCCTGTTGTCCAGACTTGTTGGGTTAGTGATCTGTAACCTATGAAATATGCTATGAATCAGAATACAGAACAAAACCATCTCCTTAGCTGAAATATTTGGTGGTACCAGCAGGTGACAATGAGCTTCCCATAACAGAGTCATATATTAAGTCTGTATGGCTGAAGTTGAAACAATAAAAATAAATAGACTCTCTGCTCATAATAGTTGTTAGTTTCAGGTAGACCAAACTGTACCTGTCATTGAATTATTACCATCTCTGCTCTGGAGCAAAGAGGTAAACACTTCTGCTGATTATTGCAGAGAGGCATATTAAAATTAGGGTATTAAGCAGAATGCTTAAGCTATCATTCAGAATGTTTCTTAGTTATCAAAAATCCTTATGCAATGAACCATAGAATGTTATCTACCAGTAGGGGACCTGTGAATAAACTTGTTATTATTAAAAAAAATGTAGAAGCTTCCTAGGATATACACGTTACCTTCAGTACTCCTTGTTATTGGGAGGCTTCAGTGGACATAAATTTATTCTAGATTAGAACTACATGATACCTGGAAGCATTTTTAGGCAAGACCTCTGAAAAACAGTAAGAGAAACTCTCAGAAATCACATCTTAACTCATACCTCAGTACAGGTAGGGCATGGTGCTCAGTCCTGCTCTTTGAGGGAAGAACATGTCATGTCTAAGGGCACATGAGCTCTTTTGGTACTTCTGTCAAGAAAAGATGTTTCAATGGTTGATATGGTAAAATATTTACACTGAATGCATTTTTATAGTTCAAATCTTAATATGATATGTTCACTTATTTTGAGGGTAGCACAAAGAAGCATTGCTTTTTATCACATTATTTTAACTTGTCAGAATGGCTACTACCATGGTATTTATTACTTTTCTCCTAAAACACTATTAGCTAGTATTGCTTCTGAGCTTAAATTTAGTAGACTTATATCAAGTGTATCCTGTTATTTGTGTAGATAATATAAACATTGTTACTGGAACATAGTAATCTTCACCATTTCCAATAGGAAACTGAAGCCAGGGACATGGAAATTGCACCGTCAATAATCCTCATAGAGTATTTTTATCTATGACTAACTCATCTTCTTAATTATTCATTTAAATTTGTATTTCCATGACCATAAAAGCAAATTAAATATTTGTCATCACACTGACTGGTAAATAAAATTTAATCATTTCATAAAAAGCCCAAACCAAAATACAGCTCAGGAGATTTCCATTTACAATAAGAACAACAACAAAACAAACAAACAAACAAACAAATCTGGCATCCCAGTGTTGAATTAAGACAGCCATCAAAGCCAGTTACTTGGTTTGGTGAAATATTGTTACAGTCTTAAAAGCCTCTCTTTCATAGTTCCTCTTGCAGCAGCTTCTGTGAGCATCAATGAACCGACCTAGTTTTGTATCAGCCACAAGCATTGTGTTTCTTCTGTATTTTTTACATCTTATCAATATAGTTGCCTTCTAGACAACCTGCAGATAACTTGTCTAAGCATAACTAATAGTTCATTAAAACTTAAAAGCACTATCAGGTGCATCAAATCCCATGTGCCTCCAGAGTATTCCACATTCATTCCTAAAAGAAAGACTGATCAGAGCGCTGTACAAATATAGAAAATGGAGGAGAGATTGCAAGATGTAACAGAACATTGATCTCCTAGAGATGGAAAGTGGAGCATAACATATAAACACAAAAAAATGGAAGCTAAAGCATAAAGTAAGTACAAGGTGGCTTGTTAAAGGTAATCAGGTATTAATAGTGAAAATGGGATAAGGAGCTGGGAGAAGATTCATTAGAAGGCATTGAATAGCATTTGATACCATGTGATGTGATCTATTCCCTCAATATTCTAGCCATCAACAAATGACTATTGAGCACAGTTTGCAGACTTTCAGCCAGTTGTTGAGCCTTAACACACATCAGAGTGCAAGGACAAGCAGCACTTGCAGTACTTTTTCCACATACTTTATTGGCTCCTAGAAATGATAGATGAATTGGTGTCAAATAGAATGAAAATAAGCCTTTACCAGCTGAAGAGTGGGACACCACAGCTGGACTTGAAAGACTCCTGAATACAGAGACTACAGGTGGTGTACAGATACATTTTAGTCCATCTTTCCCATAGGAAGAGTTAATTTGATAAACAGTCATATATTCTGAAGAAGAATTATCAGTTTTTGTTTAGAGTCTCCATAAATCAGTTCCTGCTCTACTTACATCAGTATTACTACCAGCATTGATACTAGAGCTACCCACCCCAGCATTAATTGTCAGTGTGCTGGATTGCTCACGCACAATTTCTATACTGTCATGTGTAATAAGGGGTATGCTATTAGTTTTCTTTTGATAGTGTGAAAGATGTGTACATTTATAATTGTATTGGTTCAGCACTGAGTTCTTAACCAGTTTATTTCATTTGCATACTTTCTGGCACTTTTTATTTTCTTCTATAGATGTACCTCAAGCTGGGATATGGTGTGCATATATCCAGAAGAAACTTTATCCTAACAGCAGTTGTCTTGTTGCTCTAATGTTTAGCACAATTTCCAATATCATCCAGAAGGGATAAGAGATCAAGACTGGAAGATTTTAGACCTTCTGAAAAAATGGATGAATAGATACCAGACTTATTCAGAACAGGATTTATTCAGACCAGGCAGTATTAATGAAATAATTAAAATCATAGAAATACATAGTTGCCTGAGGAAGCTTCAGTAAAACCCACTATACTTTAGAAAGAGCTTAGTCATTCAGACCAGACAGCTTACTGACTCTAAAAGACTGAGTTTTGTAGGATAGCTGGCATTTGGATAGCTGGCAGTAAAATTTACATGATGTGTAAATTGGAATTTTATGCACAATAAATCATCATATGGGAAAACCCATAGATGCAAGAAATCTGCTTTAGGAGGGGAGAGGATGTAATTAAGTTTGCAGACAAGCTGCCTGCAGGGTTTTTAATGAAAATAACACTTCAGATCTCAGGAAGAGTCAGAAACCCACATAGCTCTAATGTATGGTGCAGTCATATTCTCTGAATATATACTTCCTTCTGTCACCAAGGAAGGTGGGCCACTGAATGTGGAAAATCCTGTGGCTGTTTTTATCCTGCTGTGTTTTCTTTCTCTCTGGCAACATATTAATCATATGTTTGATTCCTGAGCTCTGGATTTGTAGTAATGAAAAGGTGGAAGAAAAAAAGATGCGGAAGAAAGAAAAAGCTGAGATCACCAGCTATGCCAGATTGTGTTGAGCTGCAAAACGATTTTAGCATATTAATTCCTCAAGAGGAAAAAAACTGCATTTCATTTAAGTTTTAAGGTCACTTTAAGCCCAAATAACTTGAAGATTTGCTTTAGCAAGGAGAGATTCAGATTTTCTCTTACACTGTGCATCATTGACTGGTAGGACATTGGGTATCTAAAATCCTGAATTCTTAGATTTGTCATCTTATGAAGGGATACTGAATATGAATACGGAATACATATGTCTGTGTATACGTTTCTGTGTATGTGTATATATATGTGTTTCTACAGGTGTATAAGAACTGCTGTCTTATGATGTATATACTGAAAAGAAACAAAATATACTTTAGGGGAGAACTGTATTATATATAGTTTGTGAGGTTTTAACATTGTTTACAAAATGAGGTCTCTGCAGTTGAGTGATTTTGTCCATAAGAAGCACATTGCTGTGGAAGCAGGAGAATAGTTCACAGTGTTCAATGTGGTCAGGGTGGGCAATGTTGATTTCAAATATGAAAAAGATCACTAAGACAGACCAAGAGAGCCAAGACATATAACTTAGGAAAATATTTGTGTCCCAGCTACCTTCCAGCCTGGCAGATACAATACTTAATATCAGGAAGTCAGGAAATCAGTATGCATTCCCATTTTCAACACTTTCTTTTCTTGCAAACCTAGCTACAGGTGGTTAAATCATAACTCAGACTAATCAGAGGAGTGATAAATATTTAAAAGAAAAAACCCTCTTATCCCTTTCCACTTTTTCAGAGTTAGGGTACTAGAATTTGCAATTTAGATATATGTGTCCTGGGTTCAGCAGTTGCAGTCAGATTTTCTTCTCTTTAGTAGCTGGTGTTTTGACTTAACCCAGGAACAAGGCTGATAAGGCCGATGTTTTTGGTTGTTGCTGAGCGATGTTTGCCCTGACCAAGGACTTTGTGAGCCTCATGCTCTGCTGGGGAGAAGGGGGTGGTCGGGAGGAAGGAGGGACAGAACCCAAATTGACCAAAGAGTTATTCCATACCATAGCACGTCATGCCCGGGGGGTAACTGGGAATTACCTGGAAGTAGAGGGAACTTCCCGATCGAGCTTGTTTTCGGTGAGTGGTATTGTACCCTCTTCCCTTGTTTTCCTTGTCATTATTATTGGTGGTAGCAATTGTGATTTGTGTTATACCTTAGTTACTGGATTGTTGTTATCTGAACTCATGGGAGTCCTTCGGCTCATCTTTCCTCCCACTCCTCCGGGAGCAGGGAGGAAAGAGGGGAGGGCCAGAAGGGGGGGTGGTTGAGTGAGTGAACGTGCTGCCTAGCTGGGTTTAAACTATGACAATATGAGAATTGGTAAACGTAAATGAGAATAAGGCAAGATGCAATATCTGAATTTCATGGCTGTTAAAAGGATTACAAAGACAGGCTGAAAGAGTTGGGGCTGTCCAGCCTGGGGAAGAGAAGGCTGCGTGGAGACCTCATAGCAGCCTTCCAGTATCTGAAGGGGGCCTATAGGGATGCTGGGGAGGGGCTCTTCATTAGGGACTGTAGTGACAGGGCAAGGGGTAATGGGTTCAAACTTAACCAGGGGAGGTTTAGATTGGATCTAAGGAAGAAATTCTTTCCTGTGAGGGTGGTGAGATGCTGGAATGGGTTTCCCAGGGAGGTTGTGAATGCTCCATCCCTGGCAGTGTTCAAGGACAGGTTGGGTGAAGCCTTGGGTGACATGGTTTAGTGTGAAGTGTCCCTGCTTATGGCAGGGGGGTTGGAACTAGATGATCTTAAGATCCTTTCCAACCCTAACTATTCTATGATTCTATGATTCTATGATGCAGAAGCAAAGGAAGGGTAGGAAACGATAGTCTTTAGGAGTCTGAATTCCAGAATTTTAGAAATCTTTGTAGATCAAACCTTATCTATATAAGCTAATTCTCAGATATCAATGGTAACCTGCTAACAATTACTGCACTTTTGAAGATAATATAAGACCTAGCACATGCCTAAGTTACAGGAATTATTGAATTCTTATCTCTGACTTGTAAGAACAATTTATTTGTTGAAGTTCTTTAAATTTTCATATGTATAAAATAAGAGTAGTGGTTTGAACTATGTAGGCATACATAAGGCATAATGTGACACTGTGTGATGATGACCCTACTTCTCATCTTTCAACACTGTAGCTAGTTATAGAGAAACTGTGCTGTGATGCTGCACATGTCCTGTTCCCTTACCATCAGTCTCCTCAGCACTGCAATGTGCTATATAAATATTAGGGGGATCTAAAGTCTTGAAACAAATTCTAACTATTCCAGTGCTGAATTTTACATGTTAAGGGATAAGATAGTTTTCCTTCAAGCTTTGTAAGAACCTTATTTCTGATTGTTGCATGTGAGATATTCATGTTCTATTTGAGATATATAATTTTCTCTATATTTGTCATTCCATTGAAAAAGTAGAACATTTTTAATTGGAAATGTAGCCACAGATTATTTTAAGACCTTGGAACATTAATCTCAACGTTGAGGGCACTATTTCACAAAAAGATGCTAGGCAACACTAAGATTTCAGAAGATTCAGGAAAGAGATTTTTCCTTCCAAGCAGCCCATCCAACCATAGTGAAGTCCCACTGCTTGCTGGGACAGAATTTTTGCAATGCGTGGCTTGTGTATACAGACTGTCTGTGTGCAAGGACATGTTTGGTAGTTACCTTAGTGCTGAGTCTTAGTGTCTTCTTTCCAGTTCTTAGCAACAAGAAAAACTATAAAGTTATTTTGAAGTACCTCTGCCTGAGCTACATTTAGAACTTGGTTCCACAAGATGCTGAGGAAGTAAATTTACCCCTATAAAATCTGAGATCTGTGGATGCCCTGTATTCAAGCAGGAAAATGAAAGGTTTTGTCTAAATCAGCAGGACTGTTTCTAATCACTGCCCAAAGGTAACACTAGAGGATTTCTTTTTTTTTAAACTTGTATTCAGCAACAAAGCATAAACCAGTGTTGCCTGTAAAATTTATGTTGAAAATCTTACATGTCAGTACCTAGAAATGAAAACTTTTTCTGCTTCTTGAAAATAATCTTTTTCAATTCTGCTTGTATTCTGACCTGTCAATCCTAATGTCAGTCATACTTCCTGCCTCTGAGTGCCAAAATACATTGCTTTTATGTTGTTTGGCTTGTAGTCAGCCCTCTCAAGCAGAAAACTGATGTGAAGTAAATGATCAATATTTGTTCTAAGAAGCCTTTTGCATTTATTCCAGATAGTTACAACATCGCAGGGAGTTAACAGGCAAGGTCATTAATTCCAGAACCTTTGCAATTTTTCCTTGCACATGATGCACACCTCTAAATATAACACCAGATTTGGCATGACGAACAGAGGAATGTTCCAGTTTCAATACTTCTAAACTTCTCTGACCACTTAAATATCCAAGAACTGCTGATCTATGACATATCCATCAACACCACCTACTACGTGAGAACTGAATGCATTGCACAAGAAAACATGAGCTGCAGCCCTGTGTAGCTTGCTTAACTGCAGCTTGGATTGCTTTTAATCTGTAAATCTTATTTTAAAACTTACTCTTATAAAGCCAAAGTATGCAAACAAATGTAGTTTAAGGGGCCTCACTGATGGATTCGGGGCTATTTTTTTCCTGACTTCATCATTTCTGCAAGGCACATGTTAAATCAGCATGAAATTAAATGAGTATTTTGCCCAATTTTGGCTTTAAAAAATTGATTTTAGTAATGTAAATGGGCCTCAGCTAGGGCATAGCAAGGAGAATGAAAAACACATTAATGCAAGATTTGCCCCAAGGTCAAATCTCAAAGACAGACTTAAAAAACCCCACAGAGTTTGGGGGAGAGGGAAGGGTTGATTGTTTTGTGTTGGAGGTTTTTCTTCCAACTGTAACTGCTAAGTTACTCCTACTGCAGTAAAGAAATTTCTATGTGGCCAAACCTGAGTCTTCAGGAGAAAGCTGACATTAAAACAGTTGTTACGATAAAAGCATTTTTAGAGCAGTTTTAATAAATAAATATAGTGCTGTGTTTTGGAGTAGCTGCAAATCCAAAACTTCCCCAAAAAATCTCTGAATGTTATCTCAGAAGTCAAGTTTCTCAAAACATGGTTAAACACTTTGGTTGCACCATCAGTTTTCAGAAAATCTAGACAAATAATTCTCACTCAGTGAAAAGTTTTGGAAGCTCTGAAAACTGATGATACAGTGAATTGACTTTAAACACAGAGACTAGCTAATAAAGACATTACAGTATGACAAGCTTGTACAATTTCTTGTGCTTAGCTTCCCATATATCTCATATTTTGCTTAAATTTATTAATACAATTGGAGAAAGTTTCCAAATATTAAAGTAGGTTGAAAACATCACCTTTTTTTCATTACAATTTTATTTTCATACTGACAACTTTTCTCATTCCTACCTGTGCTGTTAATTATGGCTAAGTTTCAAAGAGGAGTTCTAGGAGTTTCTAAGTTTCTAGGTGCATGCAGATAAATATAATAATCTTTTCTATGTATTCGTGTTCTTAAACAAAACTCTACAAGTGGTTTCTACACACACAACTGAGAACACGGTCAAACTAATTTATTTTTCATTTAATGTATGTAAATTACATTATGGAGTTCTAAAAGGTGCTAAAAGCTGTATTTTTTCAAGAAACTCAAGCAGAGTGGGTTTTCATCAAAGAGTCAGAAATGTTCTCCCAAAGTCATAAAGCCATATACTTTAGAAAGTAAAACACTTTCAAAAAGGATGTCTCCTAGTCCAGAAGATATCACACCAAATTATGGTTTCTGGAAATACATACTTAGTCTTCATACATAGCCATTGAAGAAAGATACATTATTAGCTAAATTTAAAGAGCAATACAGAAATGATCTCCTGCACTATATGGAGGACAATTTGGTAGCTTTTTCTTATATATCTTTATTTACCTTATACTTGAAAAACCTTAATTTGTAAGAGTACACTATAATTTCAAAATGAATGTGTTGTAAATGTGGAATAAATGAGCTAGTAAAATGATATGCCAAAGTGATTATTTAAGTTAAGCTGAGCCTATCTTACTTCTTTTCAAAAAATAAAGTGAACTCTATAACACATATGAGCCCTGATAATTCACTATAAGAATTTTCCTCTTCAAACAGTGAGAAAGAGGTGAAAAAGATTAAGAGTGTGTCTACACTACATCGTGCAGGAGAGTGTAAAGATTGCCTTTTATTTGGAAATTAGCTCAAACAAAATCTATGCTACCATGCTGCTTTCAGCACACAACTGTATTGTAATGTTATCTTTGATATTTCATGCAGCTCTTCAAGGTAGACTTACACTCCGTAGCTTCTGCAGATACCATCTGTATTCCCAGTCCTTTCAACATATCCTAAGGTCTTCCAACCAACCCAATTAAATTCTGTAAGCAGGATGAATGACTGACTACAGAAGATTCTACATCTCCTCTTTGAGTGTCATTCTGTAAAAATTCTTGAAAAGCCTTACTCACCAATCCATCAAATGAATTAAAATGTGACTCTGTCAGCTTGTTCTTATCCATGCAGAAGAATTAACTTAAAATTTATCAAGTCAAAGTGATCAAGATTCATGTAGTCATAAAATTCAGATTCAGACAATTGAAATGTATTCCTGAACTTTACACAGGTGTACATTCCTTATAGTGGGACATTGAACTGAATTCTCCTATGGAAAAATACCTTGCTAAAGACACAAGGTATGTAACATGATGAATGTGCTTAATAAAGGTAGTTGGTGACATATTTCCACTTGTAGGAGATATTTAATAAAAAATGTACTATACAAAATCAATGAAGCAAAAATTAAGTAGGTTAAAAGCTGATTAGCTGCTCAATTTCAAAAAACAATTTTCCATAACAAATCATCATTCTGTGAGGACTGTTTCCAGTGAACTTCCACACAGATTTGATCCCCATTTGCTGTTATATAATATGCATCTACCAGTGACTTGTAGACATCCTTGTCTCAAAATTGGAGAGACATCAATTTGATAGGTGGACCACTCGGTGGATAAAGAACTGGCTGGGTGGCCACATGCAAAGAGTTGTGGTCAATGGTTCAGTGTCCGTCTGGAAGCCAGTGATGAGTGGTGTCCCTCAGAGATCGGTGTTGGAACTGGTCTTGTTCAACATCTTTGTCAGTGACATGGACAGTTGGATTGAGTGTGCCCTTAGCAAGTTTGCTGATGACACCAAGCTGTGTGGTTCGGTGGATACGCTGGAGGGAAGCAAAACCATCCAGAGGGACCTTGACACACTTGTGAGGTGGGCTGATGCCAACCTCCTGAAGTTTAAGCATGCCAAGTGCAAGGTTGTACACCTGGGTTGGAGCAATCCCAGGCTACAGGTTGGNGTGGGCTGATGCCAACCTCCTGAAGTTTAAGCATGCCAAGTGCAAGGTTGTACACCTGGGTTGGAGCAATCCCAGGCACAGCTACAGGTTGGGCAGAGAGGAGATTGAGAGCAGCCCTGCAGAGAAGGACTTGGGGGTGTTGGTTGATGAGAAAATGAACATGAGCCAACTGCAGTGTGCACTTGCAACCTAGAAAGCCAGCCTTATCCTGAGCTGCATCAAAAGGAGCGTGACCAGCAGGTCGAAGGAGGTGATCCTGCCCCTCTACTCTGCTCTCGTGAGACCTCCCCTGGAGTGTTGTGTGCAGTTCTGGTGTCCTCAACATAAAAAGGACAAGGAAGTGTTGGAACATGTCCAGAGGAGGGCCATGAGGATGATCAGGGGACTGGAGCACCTCCCATGTGAAGACAGGCTGAGAAAGATGGGACTGTTGAGCCTGGAGAAAAGAAGGCTGCATGGAGACCTCATAGCAGCCTTCCATATCTGAAGGGGGCCTACAGGGATGCTGGGGATGGACTCTTCACTAAGCACTGTAATGACAGGATAAGAGGTAATGGGTTAAAATTTATAACGGGGGAAGTTTAGATTGGATATAAGGAGGAAGTTCTTTCCTGTAAGGGTGGTGAGGCACTGGAATGGTTTGCTCGTGGTTTAAGCACGGTCAGCCACGCAGCCTCTCACTCATTCCCCTTCCTTTCCACTCTCCCCATCCCTGCGGTAGCAGGGATGGGGAGGAGAATTGAAAGAATGCAACTCCCACAAACCACTACTGCTACCAGCAATAATAAAACTGATAAGGGAAATAAGAAGGGAAGAGAATACAACTGCTCACTATCCGCCAACTGATACCCAGCCTAACCTGAGCAATGTTCTAACCCTCCCAGGTAACTGCTTCCAGTTTATATAGTGGGCATGATGTGCTGTGGTATGGAATACCTTTTTGGCTAGTTTGGGTCAGGTGTCCTGTGTCTGGTTTTTCCCAGTTTCCCCTCCTCCCTGGCAGAGCATGAGACTCAGGAAGTCCTTGGTCAGAGTAAACATTACTGAGCGGCAACAAAAAATACCAGTGTTATCAGTGTTGTTCTCAGGGTAAGAGTCAAAAACACAGCACTGCACCAGCTACTAAGAAGGAGAAAAATAAATGCTACTGCTGAAGCCAGAACACCCTTCCCATTGCAAGGGGGTTAGAACTAGATGATCTTAAGGTCCTTTTCAGCCCTAACTATTCTATTATTCTATATGCACTAAATTAATAAGGTAAGATTTACATCAATGCAGGTATGTACATGCAAATTTTGAAAGGAACCCAAAAGCTTTTATGGGAATAAATTAGATGAAAAGTAACTGCAGGGAAGGGTGGAGCTCTGAACAGTGCTATCAGGACATATGTGTGTGATATATTACACGCATCACTCATATACCTGCTATGTATATTGCATAAAATTTGGGGCAAAGGCATTCCCTCCATCTGTTTTTTCAATATGTCATATGATCACACTGTTAGTGCACAGTTACCAGTGCCCATGGTGCTGTCCTAAAATGGTGTGTACTCCTGGGCATGTGGTTTGATCTTGCTTGTGTATAGAGACAGTAAACTGGTACTGATATCATTCATATTCATGACAATAAGATTAAAATTGTAAACTTATACAATAAGATTAAACTTTATATTCATGAAAATGCTATTAAACTTCATTTAGGTAACATAATGTATTTTGGTTGCAGTTTGAAAAGTATTGAAAGTAGTCAGTATTTAATAAATGATGAATAATTGTTTGAATATGAACTCCCAGTTATAATCTCCAAAGTATAAGCAAGGAAATACTGAGTGGCAGAAAATAGAAGCTACTGTATGCTATACTGTATGCTATACTGTATACTGTATGCCTTTTGCTCTGACCTTAGATTCAAGACAATTTAAAAAAACACTTAAGATCTGGAATTTTTAGCTCATATGAGAGAACTAAATAACCATGCATAAATAAAGAAGCAACTCAATCATGTCTGGAAGAACTGGGATTCTGATAAGAGCACTTTTGTATAGTGAATACACTAATGATTGGTGACAAACTGCATATCTTGAGGTTAGAGTTAGCAGATATTTTACAGAAAAGTATCAGACACTAGGAAAAGTTAGTGAAGAATGCAAAAAAAATTACATCTTTCAAAGATGAAGAGTTTGATACAGGAGCTATTGGAAATGTTTGAAGTGGCAGTTCAGATGGTATAATCATGATTTTTTCATGTTCTAGAGCAAATGAATTCTCTACTTTTGTCTATATTTTGACCTTTGCCTTTCTGCATATGAACCATGGGCATAAATCATCACATTTAAAAATAGATTTCTTTTCTTGATGTGCCCAGGCTGTTATCCATCAATGCATTACATTTTATCTTTGTATTTTAAAATTTGAATTATATTATTTTATGGCAGCTCTGGAAGAAACTTAACTACTGTGGTTTACACCTCAGAGAGACAATGACAAATCAGGAAAATATTCCAGACAACAGTCTGGAGATGAGGAAGAAGTCCTTTTTCCCAAATATTATATGGACCTCACAGGTAATCAGTGTTTCTGAGCATTACAATGCAGTGTATCAGGTATCAGTAGAAACTATTCAGAGAAAGGGTCAGAATAATAGTGTCTCAGTAAGTACAAATGAATCCCTACATGCTCCACTATATACCCCTGATATTTTTTGCCGCAATCATTTTTCATAAAAGTACTTTCCATGAAATCAAAGTCTTCTATGATAAGATTGCAATTTATACTTCAAAATGTTTGGAAAAAAAACGCATTTCAGGTAGTTTTGACTTGGATTGTATCACTTTCCTGATTGAGTTACAGACAATCAAACAAACAAAAAAACCTGTGGGAAAAGGCTTTGAGTACCCCAGTATCATTTTTGTCAGTAAATTAAGTACAAAGGCATTCACAAATTATTAAAGGAAATTTGTCTCACAATTGTATAGAAATTTGCCATGCAAAGACTTGTAAAAGCACCAACAAAAGGAGTTAAAATTGACTTATTGTTAGGTAACAGGTATATCACTGATAACTTTTGTTTCTGACTAGATGATAATTAGTCTTCTGGTTAGGTTATTGCTGGAGATACTGTTGGAAAGTTAGTTTTAGTTTTTCATTTTGATAACAACATTTACATAAAAATCACAAAAAGCTGATGTGTGATTGGAATTAAAAGATAGAGAAAAGAGATGTCGTTGAAAGGAGATAATGATGTTGAAATTAGATGTTTCTTTGAAAATTAGTCCCAATATATTTTTAAAGAAAAATTAACCTATAATGTTCACTTATGGGCCTTTAATTCTGTATTGATAATTCCTATGATGATCAGTAGTTAAAGGATGGGAATAACTGGTAGTCCAGTTGCAGTCTGACAATTGAGAAAATCCATAGGAACAGTCAGATGAGTTAGACAATTTCCAACACATATATGTGTTGATAAGGATATGGTGACAATTAGCATGACACACACACAAAAAAAGAAAGGCTGCATATTATAGTCTATTATAGTCTATAAGTCTATTTTTACTGATGAAGTTACAAAGAAAGTTGCTGAGGGATATCAAGCTGTATGAAACGCCCAGTGTAGTGTATTAAACAATGCTATATAGACTATTAGATTTATATCTTTTCACTTAATGATTCTTTTCACTGTAGAAGACAATGAAAATTTTTAAAATTTTTAAAAAAAAATGAATTATGGAGATTTTTAAAAGAATGAAGTATGAACAGAAATGCCTGTGTGTTTAAGCACTGGAACAGCAGAAAATGGTTAAAAGAAATGGCTAGCATTTATCATGAAAAACACCATCCCCAGGCCATTGCTTCCAGGACACTCTTCCCAGCAGTAAAATTGAGGAATGAGATGCTTGCATGAAGACCAAAAGGCCTGCACAATGATAAGACACAGATGACTTATCAGTGGAAAACCTGCATCCATAAACCAGGACCATGGCAAGAAGACTGCAAGGTCACATACACCATTTCTTTTCCTGTTAGCTAGCCAGAAAAAGAGACTATTGACATATACAGCAAAAACACATTCCGAACAAGTAAAAAAAAGGGACAGCAAAATCATCAAAGATTTTTAGAGGCTGAGACAAGCAGTACTCTGAGGACCTTCCCAGGAAGTCCAAAACTAGTTTGTTATCACCCATCAAAAAGATCACTGGGTATATGGCATTCTGGTGCTGAGGAGTGTGTGAGTACATGAATTCTATGAAAAAAAAAGACTGCAAGAAACTGAAATAAGATCGGAGATCTTCTAAATGTCATCTTCCCCTTCCATAGGTTCTTTCACTGAATTTTGAGTTAGGATGAGGCTTTGTCTGGCATTCTTTTCACCTGTGCCAAAAGACAGGCTATGCCAGGAAATATGAATAGTGTGACAGACCACTTAAAATGAATGAAAGGAACTCATCAACACTGGTTAGTGGGTATTTGCAGAGCAAGGATGTTTAATTTGCAAGAAAAATATTTTGCACTTAAAATTTTCAAAAACAGTCTAAAATTGTAAAAATCTTCTTTTTTTTTTCTATGCAAATATGTCTATTTTAGGTGAGATAAGAAAGGATAACTGTATTTTATCTATCTCTCTATGCACAAATCAAGGTAAATGTCCTCTATAAATCCAAGTAGTTTTGAACAGTGACCATCATATTATTGTTGTACTTTGTGTAGTACTTGACACAAGAGAACATAGCTCTCAGTAGCTACCACAAATACAAATAAAACTATGTTAATGTACATCTTAAAATGTGGGATTGTCAGAATAGCTATTCGCAATTATTTTAAAGATACAACCAATGAAAATAGTTGGGAATTTTATGAGGAAGCGAAATGTGTTTAACAGGATAAAACAGGTGATTTACAGGAACAATAAAGTGATTTACAGGAACAAAAGTCTTTAGTATACAGGTCTATAACATTATGTGATATTAAATATCAAGTTCTGGTTTTTAACTTAAATCTATTTTTTTTTTTTTTATCCCAGCAGTGCTATGGCATTTAGCTATTATTTTGACAGATGCCTTCAAAATGCAAATAATAAAGAATGCATTAGTATGGATGTTTTGATTATAAGGACTCTGTCTCAAACAGTTATTTTTTTATTTCCATACTTTAAATGTACTCCTCATCTTATTTCTGTTGAACCGAAAGATTCGTTTGGGGGAACAGCAGCAATAATAAACAAATGCCCTTCTTGGGAGTAGAAGTCTGAAGAACTAGGCCCAAAAAATTTAACCCTGTGAGCATTTTTCCACAGAAATTGTTAAGTCAAGATGTCTGACTGATGTGCTGTGTGAAATAATTCGAAGGGGTATGGTTGGGGTGCTAGCTTTCTATGTCATTACAGAAGTTGCTTTTTATATACATTGCATAAAATACATCATGGTTTTGCAGGTAAAAGTCTTGTGTACTTTCTTGCTTAGATTAAGAAACTAAATATTTTTAACTCAACTTCCTCATTTAAGCATTTATAGTTTTATTTTTCCTAAGAATGACACTATAAGTATTTCAGAAAAAATATCCTAAAGAATTACTTTCGTCTTCAAAAGACTCTTTCTATTTGTAGGATTTAGAATATAATGTTCTATTATTTCTAGTTTTAATGGCATTGCATGATATGAGCACTGTAATGATGACAAAGACTGTGATGACATTTCCAATAATTTTATTGATTTATTATAATTCAGTATTGCCTTAATAAGCTCACTAATGCACTAAAAATGCAACAGTAAAGAGTATCTTCTCACATAGTTTCTAAACATAGAATTTAATTTTTATTTAATGAGCTTTATGTACACCTGTCATGAATCAGAGCTACTGTCAGTAACTCATTGCAGTTTCTGTCATCTCTACCATCTGACCATCTAGCCTTGTAAGTTTTCTCATACAAGCGGGGCTGGTAAATCCATCTATGATTTGGTTTCCATACTGATTGCATTGCAAGACCCTGTTTATAGTTGTTTACAATTTTGCCAGAGTTTAAACATTTGGGCTGAAATTTTTAATCAGGGTATGTGCTTTACCCTGACTAATTTTGGCAGTGAAGGGAATGCTTAAATCTATTTGTCATCAGCTTGAAAATTAACCCATGTGGTAACGTGTTATAAGCATTTGCAAGATTGTAATATATGCAGCCTCAATTTATAGTTAATTTAGCAGCTAAATTCCTACTAGATTCTGCTCACAAATGATTAAAATGGCAGTCCTACAAAGTTCTGCCAGGAGCAATTTTGTATAACTTATCTGAAGCCACAAATGTCGTATGGATTCATCATCTGGAGGAAGAAGACCCTGCCTAATTGAAATCCAAAAGGCATAAGAGTTATAATCATGGTTGCAGTGCACTGAACCAATGCAGGTGTCAAGAAAACCTCAGAAAACTGGGACTTCAAGCTGGGTAAGTAGACAGAGGGATGAGAAATTAACTGAGATTTTTCCTAGAACAGACAAGACTGGCAGTGCAGTGGGAGGTCTCCATTGGCTGCACCCTTGGTACCTGCTCCAGTGTGGACTTTTCCACAAGCTGAAGGGGAATCTGACCTCCACTATGGTCTCTTCAGCAGGCTGGAGGGGAATACCAGATCTGACACCTGGAGAACTTCCGTCCTTTTCTTCTTCTCTGACTTTGGTATTTGCAGGGCTGTTTCTCACCTGTTTTTCTCCTAGCTCTCCATACTGCCATGTGATGGTTTGCCCTGCATTGAATGTTTTCCCAAAGGTGACACCAGCTTGGCTGATGGGCATAGCTGTGTCCTGCATTGGGTCCTCTGGAATCATCTGTGTTCAGTGCAGGGAAGCTCCAGCCTTTTCTCACGGAGGCCACTCCTGCAGCCCCCCGGTGCCAACACTATGCCATGAACATCCAATATACATATGTCATGAGAAGCACATTTCAGAACCAACATAAAATCTAAGATTCCTGGGTTTTGATATCACTATGAATGTTGTCCTAATAACCTCATTGGTGCATCCAAATTCACATGCTGCTGTAAAACTCAGTGCATACCATGGTCCTAGTGTCGATACAACCCAGCTTGGAGCAGGGTTGGAGCCTGTTCAAGCTCATATCCAACGCAATTACCTGGATAACGTTCCCCTGCAAACCAGAATGTGGAGAAGGAAGGAACAAAGAAAAGGAAGAGCTGCAGAAGTGTATCTTTCAACTATGCTTGAATCAGTCTATTATAAAATAAAAGACCCACACTTCTGGAAAAAAAAGGTGACACTCCATTTTTTGCCTACGTCTTTTTACATAGAAAGGATATTTCCACTCAATTTCTCCATGTGGCTCAGACAAGAATGCTGTTTTTTTCTTCCAAAAATGAGTTTTTACACATCTGAATTCCAATGCTAACAGTGTCATTGGTGTGATCAGTATCCTTATTTGGTTATAAAACTACCTTAGTTCTGCATACACAATAATTTAATTTCCTTGAATTCCCTGTATTATTTTCCACAAATCCCTTTCATCCAAAATTGTTCACTGTTTACACTAATTATATCCATTTTGCTCTAACACAAGCAACCATGAACAGTACAATCCAGGGGCTGCTCAATGGGAAAGCATCTTTGAAGGAGAGAACCTTGGGGTCCTGGTGGACCAAATTGAACATCAGCCAACAAAGTGCCCTTGAAGCAAGGAAGGCTACTGGTATCCCAAGCTGCAGTAGTAGGTAAAAAGAGCTGATCCTATGAGAATACAATCTACCCACACAAAACCGTAAATGCTGATTGTGCTGTTTATCTGCAGTTCCTTCATCTGTGTTGCCTTTCTGTTTGCAGGATCAAAGAATTATTTTCTAGCAGGACCCTTCTTACTGAAGTTCAGAGAAGATCACAGATTTTGCTTTTTCTTAATCTTCTTGACTTAGTAAGTATCGCACACCTTCTTTATTAAATTTGGTAAATTATGATTATAACTGCATTCAAAAAGCAAATAACTGAAGTCAAGCAACATAAAAAAGAACATCTATTATTCCATTCCTGGCAGTCAGGTGAAGTTCCCAAAGACTGGAAAAAGGGAAATATAATCCCCATTTTCAAGAAGGGGAAAATGGATGACCCAGGGGACTACAGACCAGTCAGTCTCACCTCTGTGCCTGGCAAAATCTTGGAGCAGATTCCCCTGGAAGGCGTGCTAAGGCACATGAAAAACAACGAGGTGCTTGGTGGCAGCCAGCATGGCTTCACTAAGGGAAAATCCTGCCTAACCAGTTTGGTGGCCTTCTATGATGGGGCTACGGAACTGCTGGACAGGGGTAGAGCAGTTGATGTCATCTACATGGATGTATGTGAAGTGTTCAACACTGTCCTGCATGACATCCTTGTCTCTAAATTGGAGAGACATCAATTTGATAGGTGGACCACTCGGTGGATAAAGAACTGGCTGGATGGCCGCACGTAAGGGTTGTGGTCAATGGTCCTTTAAAACCCTATGATTCTATGATTCTATAAAGGAAAACCAATCCTTCTCCTTTTTACAAAGCTCCAATTTTTTGATAGACATTTATGACCTTGTGTAACTGAATGCATTTTAAAATGAACTAAATTTCATAGTGAATGTAGGAAACTATCCTCAGCAATTTGGGATCACAAATCTTGGGAAAACAATGGAGAAAAAGCAGTGGAAAGACTGAACAGGCCTGACTTCTCGAAGCAGAGGTGCTTTTGTTGGAGTTCTCTCAAGTTAGCTATGAATTGTAACCTTTGTTATAAATCCAGAATAAATTACACTTCTTAAAATTAAGTAAGCTTTACACAGAGCTAAGCAATATTGAGTAGACATCTTATTGACAAAAACAAATTAGGGTCAGAAAGAAACATTTGTTAAATATAAATAAAGGGTTTTCTGAAACAACCTCCATAAAATACAGGAAAGTATGCCTCCACTAGCATAATAGGAAACAAAAGGCATACATCATATGAGGCAAAATAATTATGGAATGCAACTTTATCACATGTGGCCAATGTTTCCAATTATTTCTGCAAAATAAGGCCATTTTTTTCCATTAATGATGTTGCATATAACTCACTCAGAGGATCATTATTGGTAGGAGAACTCTCCATCTCTTTAATGAGGAGCTCAAGGCCTTGAAATGATAGTGAAGTAATTATAAGATTGACTCAAAAGTAGGAGCGAAAACTTCTGTGGAGACATATACCAAGCTAACATGGAATTGAGGAGTTCCCCAGAGAGTGAAGAAATGTAGGATGTCCTTAATGTTCTTTCACTTCATACTGAATATTTAATTGCAAGGACATGTTAACAAACTGTTGCCAGTTTCTTTACTGGAAAGCACATTTTTTTCTCACCCCTGGGAAAAAATTACGAACAAGTACAAATATGTAGGGAGAAGTGAAAAGTTTCACACTTTGACAGCAAGATAATAAAAAGAGTGCATTTAATTTGTTTATTGCAATTCACAAATGTTAAAATAGGAGGATCTGAGTGAAAAGACACGTCAGCATGCTTTCTGTAATCTAGAATGTTTTCAGGTCATTTCAGGTCAGCAGAATAATTCACAGTGCCAACCTATTGTTTTAATTAGTTTACTGCTTCTGTGTCCTTATACATAATCCTGAAGTGAATCTTGCAGCATTCTAAGGTATAAAGCAACAGATGAAGCCATGTCATGTTCCACATGAATGCTGTGTTCACTTACGATATTCATATCCCAAAAAGATGGAAGCGAAGGAGAAAATAATTAGTGAAAGCAATGAAAATTTCAAAAATAATGCTATGTAATTTATTCAGGAAATGCATGAGAGAACAGAAAATATGGCACTGGTGTACCATCAATTCAGACATCAATTCAGAAACAAACATGAACACAGAAGTGTTTGAAACTGCAACTTTGTTTCTAACTATGGGTATATAAACATATAATGGACATAAAACAAGGTCCCTGCTACAGTTTATGTAACAATATCTCTAGACCCCATTAGAGATCATGCTGGTAAAATGGGAGCATACCTAGTCTTCACTAATCTAAGCATTTCCACACTTTTCTGCGCAAGTACCAGTCTTATAGGAGGTTCCTTGTCCTTGTCTTTGTGTCTGAATACACTGAGCACAGGGTTCAGGTTTCCACCTTGGCTGTGTGTGTTGTGACTGCTTGGGAAGTCAGTTCCCTACCCCAGAAAAGAAAATAAAGCAAATATTTTTGCCATTCTAGTCTCCCTAGAAGAATTCCTTCTTGCTTTTTTGCTTATGGAAGCAAACGTGTACTTTGTAGGATAAACTCAGACTCTTTGGATCATGACAGCTGAACAGTATTGACTTAGGTCACTGCTGTCAACTTCAGATCTAGCCAAAAGGATTTAAAGAGCCTCCTGTAGCTTCCTTTGCACACACACACACACACAAAAAAGAAATAAAAATCTAAACCCCAGGGAATGGATGGTGTAATGTCAAATCCTTAAGGGTAACCGTAACCTTAACCAGTGTTGCATCGTGAACATGGCATTATCACATTAAGAATGTAAGTTTAGAGACTTTTCCTATAAAGCAACTGTGATTTAAGTGAGAAGAACATTTCATTGGACTGTCTCATATCCTTTATAATAAAGAGAAGCAAGGAGCCTGACTGTGACCTAGTGTAAAATTTTAGCAATCTTAGAGCTTCCGAGATGGCCCAAGTTCTGTGCACATGAACTGCCCACATAGTTCAAAGCTCTCATAGTGTAACTCTGTATCAGAGCTATAATGTCTCATTGTAGGAATGAAATGAAGTGAATATCCATTCATTTTTATGAGAATACTGGATGTGTTAGCCTTGGAAGAATAAGTTTGAAATAGTATGCTAGTAAGTGGTACTGCAGTGACTACACTTTCTGGTCAACTAAACAGGACAGCAATAGCTGGGGAGATTTTCCTTTTCAATCAAGAATTTGCAAGCCAAGCAATGCATGCATGAGAAAAAATAAGTATACAGACACATTGTATATGACCTCTTCGTAGCCCTAAGAGTAAATGCTGAGCAACACACAGTTTGGGCCTAATTTACTGGGAATATTATTACAAGTTAAAATAGTGTCATGGGAAAGCTGAGGTATCTGGTCTTTTGTAATAAGGACTTCTCTTATAAATCATTGATAATATCAGACATATTGTCATGGATTTAAAAAAATGCAATAAAAAGTATGTTTAAAAGAGTTAATGATGGAATTCAAGAGCAATAAAAGATCACAAGACTAGCTGTTTAGCCCAGCCAAAGAAAATGGTGGTAAATTGTTACCAGGTGTTTTTATTTCCTGATTCACAAAGTATCGCAAACTCAGCACTCTATGCTAGAAAGGGCAAGATGCAGATTTACATACATAAGGCGTTTACTAGATTCACATATCCCTTAGAAAATTTCAGATTTACCAGCTTAATTCTGTCAGTTACAATTGATATATGACCCAAGACTCTTGGAAGTTGAGTGACTAATAAATAGGAAGCTGTGATGACACAGGTGATCAGGTAAATATAGCACAATTTGTTTATTTATCAGTTACTTAGTTTTGCATATGTTACTACTTCATCACATGAATAACTAAATTTTATTTCAGCCACTGAATCGGAATATCATTGTACAGTGTGCCTCCCTAGCACCAGCCTGGGTACTGTGCTGCACACAGAATCACACAATTCTAAGACTCCAGTATACTTTTTAATAGCCTCTGACATGAGAGATAAAAGGATTTCAAAATATGGTTGATAAATATTTCCTTTAGAAAAACTGCAAGAGTTTAAAAAAAAATAAAAAAGAAGAAAATCTGAGCTTTTAAAATGTTCCTAAGCTGACACTTCTCCTTATTTAGATATTACACTAAAGACTGTTTGTTTTCCTTTTCAACATGGTGGGTGTTTTCTTGCCTGTTTGCTTGCTTAAGAATTAAACCCAATTCTGATTTAAAGACACTTATCTTGGGAACCCTACCTTGTTGCCTGCTGTTCTTGTAAACATCCTGTGTCATATTTGACAGGCTTGTGTTTATGCCCTAGCTAACCTACGGCTTCTCAGTAATTGCATATCTATGTTATGATCATTGGTTATCTACTACAATCAGGTAGACATCTGATTATAAAGGAAGTTTAAACACCTGAAGCTTGATTCAGTCAGGCATTTACAGCCCATGTAGCTATAGATACAGATAATAATTACACGTCTTAAGTGTGAACTGACTCCTCAGTCATATACACTTAGATTTCTTAGAAGCTCAAAGTTTTCCAAGATATCTTCATAAGTCTGGCAGAAATAATATGGCATTTGCAGGGTATCTATAGTATCCTGAAGCACCAACTGGAAACCATGGCATCCTGCAGCATCTTACATAGTGCTAGAAGGCGCTATGTGAGCAGTGTGAGCAACTGAATCAAACCTTTAGTTGCTGTATCTCAGTGGGGTATATAACCAAGCTGCCCAGCCCTGTAAAGAAGCAATTTTTCTGGGAGGTCTAATTTCTCTATGTTGTGCACAAGTCCTTATTGACTTCAAGGCTTTGTATAAAAATTCATGTTATGTCAGGCAATCCACTGTATTTTTTCTTTCTCCTAACATTACAAGCATTGTCCTAATTTGTCCACATGATATATATGCCTTAAGTGCACAGCTAAATACAGTTGGGTTTATGGTTTTGTTGTTTTTTCTTTTTCTTTTTTTTTTTTTTTTTTG
>NDXB01022156.1:523-30746 GCA_002631895.1 Agapornis roseicollis | reverse complement strand
TTAAAATTCTAAAAAATTTTGGTCCAAATTAAAATAAAAATTTAAAAAAAAAAAAAAAAAAGTAAAAATTTTAAATACATATTGGCTAACAAGCTACTTAAATACATACAATTATAGTCAATGAATTCCTTAGGGAAGCATACTATAAAATAGACACATTGCTTATGGAAGAACTCTCTCTGGGGACAAGTGAGCAGTTAACAGAGAGTTTGTGGGTCAGGCTTAAAGAGAAAACAGCAATGGGAGACATTACTATGGGGATCTGTTACAGACTGCCTGATCAGGAGGACTCTGNACAAATAGGTATTAAGGATACCTATTAAACAGGTGAGCAGTTAACAGAGAGTTTATGGTTAGGTCAGGGTTAAAGGGAGAACAGCGATGGGAGACATAACTGTGGGGATCTGTTACAGACTGCCTGATCAGGAGGACTCTGTGGATGAAGCGCTCCACAGAGAAATAGGAGAAGCCTCACACTCGCAGGCCCTTGTTCGCATGAGGTACTTCAACCACCCTGACATCTGTTGGAGCAACGGTACGGCCTGGCACAAGCGATCCAGGAGGCTCCTTGATTGTGCAGAAGAAAACTTCCTTCTGCAAGTAATAGAGGAGCCAGCAAGAAGAGGTGCCCTGCTTGACCTTGTGCTCACCAACAGGGAAGGGCTCGTTGGAAATGTGCCACTCCAGGGCAGCCTTGGATTCAGCGATCATGAGATGGTCGAATTCGAGATCCTCAGGACAGTGAGAAAAGCGTGCAGCAAACTCACTGCCCTGGACTTCAACAGAGCAGACTTTGGACTCTTCAGGAACCTGCTTAGTAAGGTTCCATGGGATATAGCCTAGAGGGCAGGGGGCCCAAGACTGCTGGATGATATTCAAGGATCACCTGCTACAAGCTCAGGAGTGTTGTGTCCGAACTAGAAGGAAGTGCAGCAGGAGGGCCAGGAGACCTCCTAGGATGGATAAGAAGCTGCTGAGAAAAATTCAAAGGAAAAAAGGAGGCTTATAAAAGGTGGAAGGAAGGACAGGCGGTCAGGGATGGATACAGGGATGTTGTCTGGGAAGCTAGGGACCATTTGAGGAAAGCTAAGGACAAGTTAGAATTAAACTTAGCTAGGGATGTTAAGAATAACAAGAAGGGATTCTACAGGTACATTGTGAATAAAAGACAGTTCAGGGACAATGTAGGCCCCTTCCGGAAGCTATTGGGTGAACTGGCTACACAGGATTTGGAGAAGGCTGAGGTCCTTAATGACTTTGCCTTGGTCTTCAATGGCAAAGACTCTGACCTCAACACCTGAGTCTTGGAAGTCAGAAGCAGGGACTGTGAGAATGAAGACCTTGGACCCACTGTAGGAGAGAATCTGGTTCAAGACCATCTTAAGAACCTGAACGTGCACAAGTCCATGGGACCTGATGAAATCAACCGCGGGTCCTGAAGGAGCTGGTGAGTGAAGTTGCTAAGCCACTGTCCATCATAATTGAGAGATCATGGCAATCATGTTGTGAGAAACACAGGGATGATTTGTGTCAAAATAGAATTTGGTGTGATAAGTGTGATCACTATACCCTGTGAATTAAATATAGACGAGTGTGTGCCTTTTAGAAACACCCCCTGAGCTGATGCAACCGCCTTTTAGAATCCCTGCCTATGTAACCGCCCCCTTAGAAACCCTGCCTATGTAACCATCTTTTAGAAGTCCTGCCTAGAGGAGGTGTGACCGCCTCTCTGAAGAGCCTGGGAGCTGACCTGCGACTGCTTCCACTTCCTGGAAAAGTCCACCGAGAGATGACACCCTGAGACTTGCAAAAGACCCAATGGGAGAAAAATGTGCCAAGAGGCGGAGACCCTGAGACTTTCAAAAGGACCAGTGGGAGAAGGAAAAGAGCCCCAGAAACTCCAACGACCTAATGGAAGAAGAGCAGGACGACTATCCGGTGAAAGGGGATTGGCCAGGAAGTGTTATCAAGCACACTGTTTTTTAAAACTCAGCGTGCACGTTCTGGCGGAGCTGAGGCTCCCCGTGCACCCAGCGCTGCTTTGCTTATTGCTTCTCAGCCTTAATTGATTGTAACCTAAATAAAATAGTTTGCTTTTTATAAAATTGGGCTTCAGTAATTTATAACAAGGTGACACTCCCAGTGACTGGAAAAAGGGAAATATAACCCCCATTTTCAAGAAGGGGAAAGTGGATGACCCAGACAACTACAGACCAGTCAGTCTCACCTCTGTGCCTGGCAAAATCGTGGAGCAGATTCTCCTGCAAGGCATGCTAAGGCACATGAAAAACAATGAGGTGCTTGGTGGCAGCCAGCATGGCTTAACTAAGGGGAAATCCTGCCTGACCAATTTGGTGGCCTTCTATGATGGGGCTACAGAACTGATGGACGGGGTAGAGCAGTTGATGTCATCTGCCTGGACTTGTGCAAAGCATTCAACACTGTCCCACACGACATCCTTCTCTCTAAATTGGAGAGACATCAATTTGATAGGTGGACGACTCGGTGGATAAAGAACTGGCTGATGGCCGCACGCAAAGAGTTGTGGTCAACGGTCAATGTCCAGCTGGAAGCCAGTGATGAGTGGTGTCCCTCAGGGATCAGTGTTGGGACTGGTCTTGTCACTGACATGGACAGTGGGATTGAGTGCACCCTCAGCAAGTTTGCTGATGACACCAAGCTGGGTGGTTTGGTGGGTATGCTGGAGGGAAGCAAAACCATCCAGAGTGACCTTGACATGCTTGTGAAGTTTAAGCGTGCCAAGTGCAAGGTTGTACACCTGGGTTGGAGCAATCCCAGGCACAGCTACAGGTTGGGCAGAGAAGAGATTGAGAGCAGCCCTGTGGAGAAGGACTTGGGGGTGTTGGTTGATAAGAAAATGAACATGAGCCAGCAGTGTGCGCTTGCAGCCCAGAAAACCAACCGTATCCTGAGTTGCATCAAAAGGAGCATGACCAGCAGGTCAAAGGAGGTAATCCTGCCCTTCTACTCTGCTCTTATGAGACCTCCCCTGGAGTATTGTGTGTAATTCTGGTGTCTCAACATAAAAAGGACATGGAGCTGTTGGAACAAGTCCAGAGGAGGGCCACGAAGATGATCAGGGGACTGGAGCATCTCCCATATGAAGACAGGCTGAGACAGTTGGGACTGTTCATCCTGGAGAAGAGAAGGCTGCTTGGAGACCTCATAGCAGCCTTCCAGTATCTGAAGGGGGCCTATAGGAATACTGGAGAGGGACTCTTCATTAGGGACTGTAGTGACAGGACAAGGGGTAATGGGTTAAAACTTAAACAGGGGAAGTTTAGCTTGGATATAAGGAAGAAGTTCTTTAATGTGAGGGTGATGAGATGCTGGAATAGGTTGTGAATGCTCCATCCTTGGCGGTGTTCAAGGCCAGGTTGGACAAAGCCGTTGGTGGCATGGTTTAGTGTGAGGTGTCCCTGCTTATGGCAGCGGGTTGAAACTAGATGATCTTAAGTTCCTTTCCAACCCTAACTGTTCTATGATTCTATGATTCTATGACTCTAAGAATGAGTTTCTTGAAACTGCCAAACAATTAATGAAGAATGGATTTATAATAAGCTTTTCAGTTCATGTGTATCTACTTCATAACAACTTTTGAGAACAGGTCCTGTCAATTTTATTTGGAGGGTTTTTTTTTCATATAAGAACAGGCTGAAGGAGCTGGGCCTATTCAACCTAAAGAAGACTCAGGAGGATGAGATTAATGTGTATAAATATCTGAAGGCAGGATTTCAAGAGAATGAGGCCAGAGTCTTCTCACTGCTACCAGGCGATAGGACAAGAGACAATGGGCATAAATTAAAACATGGGAATTTCTACCTGAACATGAAGAACTTCTTTATTGTGAGGGTGACTGAGCACTGAGGTTGTGGAGTTTCTTCTCCTGGAGATATTGAAGAGCCGTCTGGATAATATCCTGAGTAATGTGCTCAAGGTGACCCTGTGTGAGCAGAAAGGTTGGACAAGATGGCCTTTGGTGGTTCTTTCTAGTCTCAACTATTCTGTGCTTCTATGATTTCCAACAAAAGACAGTCCATCCTTATAATCTGATGATGTTACTGGGAAGACCGTGAGGGGAAGTTTATATAACTGTAAAAGTCAATACCGATTTCTGCTTATTAGTCTTTTTTTTAGGTTTGGAGAATGCATAGAAGTGCACTAATATATTTATATAAGGCTGTTAGGGCAGGTAATCTGAGAACCATTCAGTGACAGAGCTGCTCTAGGAAACAGCTGTTAGGGCCTGGGGCAAAGTGCTGGGGCAGGAACTTTGGTCATAAAAGAGATAATGGAAATACCTAAATGTGTGAATACGTTTCTGAAAGATATGGCACTTTCGTGTAGCATTTACTGACTTAGAATTGAAAAAAGAAAACCTTTTTTGAGTTATGTGTGAGTTTCTTCTAAGTCAGAGATACAATTTTCAAAGATACAATATCTTAGCATGAACTTCTGGCACACTGAAGTAGGAGTAATCACTGTTCCAAGCAGCTTGCAGTCTAGCAGTGATGCTACTTTCTTGAAAACCTGACAGCTTAATATAAACTACTTGAGCGAGGGAAGACTTTCACTAACAAGTATGTCAAGGTCAAAACCTAATTATTTTTCAATGCAAAGACATGAAATCAGATCAGAAGGTAGAAAGATATGAGGCCAAGTTGAAATGAGTCTACACAGCCTACAGTCCTTTTTTGGCAAGCTCAGCATTAGACATTGCTGATATGATTCACTCTTCTGTAGAGTAGAATAAGATTATTTGTGTCAATCTGTTTATGACTGAAGACATTTTCTTTGTCAAAAATGAAACCGTTATGATTTTAGCTTTCTCTTGTGAGTATGCTCTGGTGGGTAAGACACTGAACTGGGATTGTATTAACTTGTTTTCTAGTAGAGGACACTGAGCAAACCTTATTCCTACTTCCTGCTTTAGCATGTTGAACAAAAAGAACTTTGAGGCCTAAGGAGAAAAAGCCAAAGATTAGAGATAATAATTTTTAATACCATTAACCCTTAACTGATCTCTTTCTATGTAAAATCAGTATCTGATACCTGAAATTACTCTTCTCCACAGCATGTGCTGATAACCATGATATCCTTCCCTTTTGTGTATATGCTAAACGCTGCACTGAAGAAAACTTTTATTACTCTATGCTGCTTTGGTAAGAGTTAAGCCTTATTTAGTTTTTCCATCATTTTTTCTTCTCTGTGCCAGTGTCAGCAGGAACACTGAAAGCCTCCTGGCTGATCAACATGTTTATTTAACTTGTTTCCAACTAGATTTTTTATTAATGGAAAACTAACACAAAGTAAAGGAAAACAAAATACAAATTACTACACCTACATTAAGTTATTACTGGGAAAAAAGTTATTGTGGCATAAATTACTATTTTTCCTTCATTGCAAGGAGTTTCAGTTCCCCATATGTTTTTGACCTCCAGCAAGTATAATATTTTTGCTTTATGGTTTAATTGATACAAAAATAGCACAGTAGCACGAGAAACTGATGTCTGTGCTGAAGCTGAAGGTACAAAGGAACACATAAAATTCTGAAAACACATTAATTTTTCCCTTATTTGCTGGAAGATGTTGAATGCTGAAAAATTTCATCCCTGGGAACTCAGAATGTCTGGAACTGGACAGAGAGGATATATACAGTCCACAGCAATTGTTTTCCCTTTAAACTGTCCTTCACAAATGCCATGAGAAATTGAAGTTGAATCTAGTGACATAATGCTCAAAATTAAGGAAGCACATGGAGTTTGGAACAATTGTTTGGGAGAATATTTTGGAGGTGAGGGGAAATGTACAAGCTGAGAGAATAGATGTTGTAACTGAATATTAAGAGGCTCTTGGCTGTAATTCTCAATATTGAACCAACCACGAGACACAGAGGAGGAAATAACAAGAAGTTGGTGTGAGATAATGGAGATGTGACAGCCTTCTCAGACTGAGGAAGAGGAACAGCACCAGCTGCTTGTTCTGGGAGGAAAGCAAGAGCCTGGAAAAAGCCCTACTCATACAGGGATTTTCACATTTCAGCTTTAAAAGAACTATAAAAGTGCAGGCTTCCCAGGTTAAGAGAGAGGCTATAACTGAAGGCAAGGCTTTTTTCTTCTTAGTGGTTTGTTGTTGTTGGGGTTTTTTTTTGGATCATTGGTGTTTTAACAAAAGAACTCAATTCTATTCCCTAAGTCTAAATTAATGAAATTTAAGAGCTGGCACTGCCTAAAATAGTATCACATCTATGAAATAGTTATAAGGAGGACTGTAGGTTCTTTCCTAGATCTTTGGAAAAGATTTAATGTGTTTTTAATGAAGGCAGATTCTTTATTGTCAAGAGGTGTGCAATACATACAGCTAGCAATAAACTGAAGGGTACAGGCAGGTAAACAAGGAATACTACAGCACTGAGTGTTTAGTCCTAAATCAGTTAATGAAGTACTGTTTTCCAGAAGTTTCACTGATATAGATAGGTGAAAAAGAAGTCTTTGAACTCATACTGTTACTTTTGTGTTGGTTTTTGTTTGTTAGTTAGGTCTGTACTATTGTTTAATTTGCCCCTTAAATTTGCACCAAAAGAATCAGAAGGGGATACAGGAACTGGAATTCTCACCCAAATCTTTATAGTATCACAGTAACATACAATGTTGTGCTAGATGCTACATTTGGCACTTCTACCCCCTTGCAATATGATGTCAAGAATTGTAACGCAGAGAGGGAAAAACACTAGCAAATATAAACACCAACTAAGAAAAAAAATAAAAATGTAATATCACATTGCACATTGTGTCAACCTAACATGTATCCAAAATGTGATTTCATTTCTGTGAAAAAATAAAGGGTGAAAAATGTATCCAATCCCACATAATTCCTTGCAACCAGGATGGCTTAATTTTCTTAATTTTAATTGCAGTTCTTAAATATATTTTAAGAATTTTGCATATGTGAGTATCTTGATTTTTTCTCATGAGAAACTAATAAGGTTACTCCTGCTGTCCTGTTCATCCTGGTAACTCGGGCAGCAATTACTAGAAGAAATTTTGGATTCCAGGAGAGATACATCCTGTAAAAATTTGAAGAAAGAATATAGCATGCTAAACCCTTGAGAATGAAATAAATCAGTATGGATTAGCAGAGGTAATACTTAACGTCTACATTAAAAAGTCCTAATAAACCCCACATGAGACTTAAGAAGCATATATCAGAAAATGCCTTATATTGGTATTCTAGAAGCAGTGGCCCATTTAAGGCAGATATGTTTGAGTAGGAAAGGAGAGAAAGTGGACTGACTACATGATACACCATTATTTTTTTTACATTTTACCACTGTATTTAATAAAAAGGAGGAATTTTGACTGAGTCATGTCAGATAAGAAGAATTTCTTCTTGCATTCTATAAAGAATACCTCCAAACTAAATAAATAGGGAAGTCCATATTAGTAAGATAAAAAGTCATGCAATTTTAGAAAATCTTTTAATTAAATAAAGCTAATAAACGAGAAAAAAAATTACTAAGTAAAAATGTAATTTCATGAACTGTGAGATTAGACACTCTAACACCCACCTGCTGTTTTCTCTAGTTTGACTGAACTAAATACTTATAATATAATAAGCATCCTTATAATAGAATGAGCATCCTTTCACCTGTTTAATTTCCGTATAAATCTCTTACAAGTCAGAAAAAAATGTGCAAGTGCAAAACTGAATCACATAGTAATCCACCGTTAGTCCAGTTACTAGTGGGATTCCACAATACAGGTAAGATCCATGCTCCAGGATAAAATTTACTTGGGTTCCAGCAAGCTACACTCATGAGTAGAGTTAGGATTTGTCCTTTATTACAGTAAACTGAACTTCTCACTGACTGATAATTTCTCCCTGCAGCTGAACTCTAGTGCCTTGGCTGCACACTGTTTAACAAAAACAGTGGTAAGCCTGCAGGCAGTGAAATATTTGGGTGGAGATTGTACATCTGAGTGAGTAATTTCTGCCCTGGCATAAGGATTTGCGTCCTTTGAACACTGAAAGGAGCTATATGACTTTTAACCTGGACTGAACTTTAAAGAGCTGCTGACAACTACTGGAAAACCTTACTAACTTTACACAGATACAATTCTCTTTATGTCTTATTGTCTCTTTAAATGTATCATTAAACAGAATAGTTCAATCTAAACTATGTAGAACAGAGTTTTTCCAGTCAGAAAAGTAAAATATCAGGCACTTTAAATGATGCATATGTAAGCATTAGTAGGAAGTGATTGTTTTCATTTTTGCATAGGCTTCCAAAAAACCTTTCCTTGCTGATAAAACCTGCATTAAATGAAATTCACAGTGCAAAAATATCTCTTAATTGCTTCAAATCCCTCCCATTTTGTCCCAGTACCTATTAAAACTTGGCAGCTCAAGCACTGAGAGCATTGTCTACAAGGCTGACTAATTTCTATCCCATTGTTTCACTGTATCTTCCATCTTCTTTGTTCCTAATAGCTCACTTTATTCATATTTAGACCATAAAGTCTTGGGATAAAGGCCATATTTTTATACTGTGTCTTGATCCAGACATCTGAAGTTTTATTGAAACAAACAAAAAAAAATTACAAGTGTGCAAAACCCAGAAGCAGAATATCACAATTTTCACCTAACAAATGGTAGAATTAATTTGCTTCAGATACTTTTGTGAACCTGATGGCTTTTTAAAGTCTGTGAGCTGTGCACAGAAGCCTTCACTTATTTTAAACCTGTACGTCTGAACAGTAACATTACAATTGCTTTCACATCCAGGGGACTATGGCAGAAACCTATTGCTCTGCATTTTTCTTTCTTTCTAGTGGCGAGATGCATATTTACTCAGATAAGAGGAAGTAAAAAAAATGGTATCATTGATGAATGTGGCACTTTCATGAATCAGGTTGTCCGATTATACAAGCACACAGATGCTTTTTTTATTTCCTCTCTAAATGTAAGAGGGCATTGTTTAAGTCCTGGCTCTTGCCCCACTATAATTTGGGAACCTGCCATAAAGCCTTGTCTGTGGGGTACAAATATATCCCCTAACAGGTTTGAATCAAAATTCACTACAGGAGTTGCACAAACCAGACCTCCATCCATCTAAGCTAATTGGGGAAACACTAGCATAAAGGGTAAATTTTAATCTCTAGCCTCTGATTCTTTAAAAATATTCCATAGCATATGAATTTCTCCCCACAGAAAGGCACTACTTTAATTTCTTTAAAGACAATCCTTAATTTTTTCCTCCTCAAAATTGAGTAGTAATCATGATATAAGACCTGTCACAGAATTCCTTCCCCAAAGTTACAGTTGTTAGATTAAAGTAGTTCTGATTATTTTTTGAAGAAAATTTTTTGAGGAAATCTTCAGGTGAAGATTGGATTTCAATCCAATGGATTTCAAATATGAAAAGAAATTAGGGGCATTGGATGTAATGGCATTTAGCATGGGGCCTCCTGGTAAGTCATTGCAAGACGGATGTCTAAAACTGAAACATATCTCAAAGCTCTTTGCCTATTGCAGTGATAGAAAAAAAAATTCTTGTGGCAGCTGTAGGAGTTAAAAGCTTTGCAAATAAGGCACTGGCTATGTAATAGGGTCATTTTAATAATCCAGTTTTGAAAATGCTGGCCTTGCCCAAAAGATAGGTTAGGGTAATTAGTGTATTACGAACTATTAAGTAATTGTAATTTGGAAAGCAGGAAAGGAATAATTTTTTTAAATCAGTACATTTTCAGACAAAGATGGACATCAATGTATTGTATCGTAGAACACAATGCAGTTTTGTTTGGAAGTTACTGTATGATCAGGTAATTCAAGAGAAACATGTTGCCTAGATGTGTTGGATTATTCATAGGATTTAAATTCTGGCATATATATTAGAGCTTAACTGTGTAACATTCTTCTGTATGGAATATACACAAATACAGATGGCCTTAATACTGTAACATGGTATTGTATGTTCGAATGAGTGATTTAGCAAATTTAGCAAACATATTCTTTCAATTATATGGAAATGAGGAAAAGTTACTAAAACAAAAAAAAAAAAAAAATAAAATTGTGAGGTGTTTGACCTCTATTGAATTACATGATTGATACTCCTGCATAAACATATTTCAGAATTTGGGGCCCACTCCAGGAGAAAAATATCCATAGCCTTCTGTGTCTCTGGAACCCTGTTGCAGCAGGAGAAGCCAAGGGCATGGGGGGAAAGAAAGAATGTTAATGGTTAGAGGCTGCAAGACTCTTTGTGAAGGGAAAGCTTATCTCCACCTCTAAGGCAGTATCTTTAGCCCCCTGTTTTGATTAGTTCAGATTATTTGCCTATACCATGTCCTCCACATTAGACATAGTTAACACACGCCACAGGATGCAACAATTCTTCTGGACTGAGTTGGGGAATAGAGGGAAAGGGGGAAAGAAAGGATGTCTACTGGAAATGAGATGTGTAAAAATACTCAAAGTATATTTTCAGGCTTTTTTGATTTGTTTTGTTCTTTTGTCAGACATCAAATGTGAAGCATAAACTGCTAGGCCAGAACACTGAGGCTAGCTTCCATGGGCAATTAATCCTAGTCTTACCTGACACTGATGCAGGAAGAGCTTCAGTGCTCTGTTGAATTGGGGCCTAGGCTTTGGTTTGATAGAAAGGAAACACAAACATCTTTAAACAAAAGGTTTAATGACTATTTTTTCTGTTCCTTATATGTCAGAAGGAAATAGTAGCTGTAAACTTATCTAGCCAAGGTGTCCAGAAGGCTGACCACCTTCTATTGGACTGTTAGCTGGAGCAAAGTTAGAGAGTGCAGACTATTGCAAAACCTTGTTTCAGTGGTGGATCTTCACCCTTTTAATTCTAAGAATACATGGAGCTGTATTCAGCTCAGTGCTATTACCAAACTTCTTACTGAAGCATTTCTGATTTCAAGTCAGGAAAGTCTAATAGGGCCTGCATCTCCATGATTTCCCCACCTCTCCCAAGCCTATCACTTTTGTTTGGTTTATTAACTTCCTTAGCAGCAGCATTCTTAACTATTCAGCTCAAGATCATGTGTCCTCTTCTTACAGTTCATTTAAACCACTGTCTTGAAATAAAAGTGACTGCCTAGCAGTCATGCTGGAGAAGTCACATTAAAACAACATAAACATTCAGCAATGTTTACAGAGAAAAACAAATGTTGGTTTTACCGAATTCCCTGGAAGAATAACAGAGGACAGGTGACATTTATAATGTAGTTGTTTTATAATATGAGTTAAATGAAAACCTAATAACTTAGTATGTTATTTCTTTAGGACCTGGTTCGGGAAAAAAGAAAGTCTTTGATTTGTGTGCTACAGACTTAGAGTAGCAAATAATCACTTTTCTGTGAACCTTATGCAGTGTGAAAGCCCAAAACTTCTTTGAAAACTGTATTACAGATATTGGCCACCTGCTATTTTATCAGAAGAAATGGGTCAAAATTGACCATATGCTGAATAATTACAGTTATGTTAGTAATTTCTAGTAATATCATGAAAAAGATTTATTCAGAGATCTTCTCATTAGTTATAGATGATATTTTCATATGGCATCAGCTATCAAAAGGTAAAGATATGTGGTTTAGGCTCTGCTTTTCTATTAGGTCTAATTCTCAATTATTTTTGTTGAGAGAGCAAGCTAAGAAAAATAGGTCTCGGGGAAGCTAGAAACACCAGGAATCTCAGAACAAAGACTGTTCTTATAAAAGCTTCACTCAAAACAAACTTTGGAGTTTTTTAGATTTGCCAATTGATGTCCTCCCACTATGATATGACTACTTGCTTATCACTAATATGACTAATTATTATCACTGTTATTCAATGCTACTGTTACAGTAGTCACAAGAAATTTAATTTCTTTACAATACAAATAAAAGGACCTCAGATCTTAGTCAAATTGGAGATGTATCAATGAGACCCTAGTAACTCACTTGGGGTTGCACACAGCCACATGAAGTTTTACATACACTAGCTGTGCCAGCAAAAGACTAAGACTTCTGGCTCCCTGTCACTGTCCTGGAGGTTACTGCCATTACTTCTCTGCCAGCAGGCAGAAACTGCTTCCTTTAGAAAACTCCTGGCAAACTTGGCCAGGTGAACTCAAGTGACTTTTTGCAGATGGCTTTGCCAGAAATGAATTAGTGACCAACATGGTGCTATTGGCCAGCAGAGCTTCAGTGTCATTAATTTCCTACTGAAGATTAGTGCTAACATTTGCAATGACTATGACTCTATTAAATAAGAGATAGCAAGTAAATGAGTGAGAGCAGGCTATACTGAACAAATTGCTGAGTGAGGGTGAGAGTAAGCAAAGTCTCTCATTCCATTTCTGAATACTTTAAAATAGCCTGTTTCCACCTAAAAATAAAACTCTATCATGAACAGAAAACTAACACCCAGATATAAGAAAATACATTCTAATTTATTTTGCAACTGTTCCTTAAAATCTCTCACTTTATCCTACTGCATTCATAATCTAATATTATATTGAAGAGGAAAGACTGGAATGCTCTTCTACTGACTTAGTCTCATGCCTAGTCATTCCAATCTGAAGTCCTACTACAGCTCAACTTGGAAAATTTATTAACTTCCAATTTTGCATGGTCCTATAAGAAAATGTGGTGCAGAAATTAAAAATTACCAAGAAGCTTAACACTTACAGTTTCTCAGCCAAATCAGTGAACCTGGCAAAGGAAATAGAAACAAATCCACATTGTTTAAATAAGAGTGATATGTTACTTTGGATTGGATTCAGCAGCTATGGGACTGTCTGGTGGAAGTAGAAGTTAAGTATATGCATGAAGGAGAATTCAAAATTATATGTAAAGCCCTGGAAAATAGCTCCAGTTCTTCTTGTTCTCACTGGTACTTATTATGCTCATTGGTAGTGACTGACTTTCTTAGAAGTGTAGGAACATGCTCCACTTCACCCAAGACAGCCCTCATAGGTAAATATTATTGTTCATATAGTGATGCCAGCTCTGTCATTCTGGCTGTTATGAGCAAGCTGACACCTGATCACATAATAAGAACCTGGAAGCTGTCACTCAGTGGTCTCCAGAACAGGAAGTAATCTGTGGCCAGGGACAGATGCAAGATGAAAATATGTTAGAGATATCAATATGGAAAAGATGACAGACCCAAGGCTCTAGAGAGGTAATTATTGCATTTTTCTGATCTAATATAGCTTTCACAAGAATTTTCTGGGGACTGTTTCTGCTGCATTTATTTTTTGAGCAATTTCTCTTTCTTTCCTTCCTAAAATGAATAAATAAATAAATAAATGAAAATTGCCTAATAACAGGACAAGAAAAAAAGTATCTGTACCTACGTTTTAGAAAACAATATGTAGCATAGTACCATGTCTCTGTTCAGAGCTGTCTAGAATTGTTAAAATTGAGAGATAAGAAACAACCTAAGCCTCTGATAAGAAGGGAATTTGAAGAGGATGAAGCATTTCAAAAGCTATAAAACAAGCCAAAAGTGAAGTAATTCACTAGCTTAAGTATAAAAATATTTTATTACTGATTAACTGAAATATGAAGACACCTCAGTGCATTGAGACCAGCCTTGAATTGATCTAACAACCTTACACAAAAGACAGTAACAGAAAAACTGGCAACCAGCACCTTGAGAGATATATCACAGGCTGAAACAGGGATCTGTAGAGCTGTGGGTGAACTATTACATTAAGGAGACAAGATCCTGAGGACTGAGGGTAGGAACTACTCATATAATCTCTGAACTGGCAGAGAAGGGGCCATCGCACATTTTCACACTCCAGTGACATGTACTTTCTGAGTATATGTTGATCATTTAAACCACTGAACTGTACTGTTTATAATGAATAACCTCAAACAGAAGCCATGTTGCCACTGATACTCTTGAATGCAGCTTGCCAGTAGCATTAATCCTGATAAACCCTACAGATTTACTAGTACTGGGCTATAAGACAGTATTAGTCATTCCAGCACAAATCTGATTCAATAGCACTTACTTGCTTCTCCAAGTGAAAAAACAAACAAACAAAAACAAACAAACAAACCAGGTAAAAAAAAGCCTTTCCTTCCTAGAAGTTTAGCTCTTTTGACATTGATTATGTTCATGTGGCACATTTCACTCTGCATTCCAAAACCCAGTCTACTGTTCGGTTTTCACAGAGCATGGTCTGTTATGGCAAGATTTGGTTAACATGGCATAGAATTGAATTTCATTAAAACTATAGTCAAATATTCCAAACCCAGTATGTTTTTTCTTGATCCAATTTATTTCTAACATTTAAAAAACTCCATTAAGTTTGTCTTAATAAATGACATGTTTATGTAAAACTTATCTGACTATAATACACTCTAATTGCAATTCAGTATTACAATACTTTTTATTTGGAAGCTCCTGCAATGAGATTTTGAAGAGTTTCTATGAAGACTGCATCAGTATATCTTAGGACATAGCACACCTTGGGATACAGCACTTGGTATAGAATCAGTATCACATAACTCCCTTGTACAGCAGCACTGAAACTTTTTTGCTGTCAACAGCTAAGAAAGATAAGCTATTGAAAATCTCCTGGGATTTCATCTCAGCAAAAATATTCATAGACACTACATATAGGTAATTAATTTAATACACATTTACAGATTTTGATACACATTTACAGATTTTGAAGTTAAACAAAAAGAAATCTTATATTTTTCATTCACATTTCTACAAGTTCACCTGAAAGTAACTGGTGACTTGATTAGTAGTGTTATTTGGTCAGGTTTTGGGTATTTCCCCTGACAGCTTTATTGCTCAGTGAACACAAATTAGGTTCAGTATAGCTGGTTTGTATTTGATATGTTTTTTGATATAAGCATGTGTGCTAATCTGTCAAGTAAACATGGAGTGTATGCTGATTTGGCCAGGAACTGACATACTTTGAGCCTGATTCATGTCACCTATTATGTTTCTATTTCCATGTGATTGCTGAGGACTGAGAAAACATGTTCATGTGGTATTTTCTGTAAGGCTGTTGCAAACTTATTTTTCACCCTAACCTAATTAGCAATATGTGATGTCAACAATCTAAGAAGACTGTAAAAATGGTTCACTAGTAATTTTTCATGCTTCTAATGGGGAAAAATAATCCTTCCAATATGCCTTCTGGTCTCATGAGCCTGGTGCTGTGTGTTGCATTCCACTATTCAATAAGGTAAAGTAGGCTAATTTCCTCGCTCTGTGCCGTTGGGAAGCCTGTGGGTCATGACTATATTATACACTTGGCCTATATTCAAGTCCATGACCTTACCTTGGAAAGACCCTGATCATTTATATCTATGTGGCTAAATACTAGAGGCCTTCTACTTCCATGTTCACACAGTTAAAGAAATAGCTTCAGGCTATTGAGTTTTTAGATTAATAAAGGTTTCAATACATCCTTCTCATCAGACAAGGATGCCTTCACAGATGTGCAAGGCACACATTGGTAATTGCAGCCATAGAAATACTTCCTGGTCCTGTGCTGCTTCTTACTTTTTTAAGCTGGAACTTAGCTGTCACAGAAGAGGTCTCAGAGGCACTGCTGGCCCATTTTAGTGCTATGGCAACCAGATGCTCTTTGGCAACAGCTAGCTGAGATAAACCAGGTTCACTGAAATGAAACAAGTGCTGCTTCTCCACAGTCATGACCCCAGTTCAGGAACTATTATATTGCTGTTCTTCATTCCTTTATATCTTCATCACATTCCATCTGTCACCTACTGCCCAGTCTACCTGTTAGAAGACATTTTGGCTCACCCAGCACTGCTTCAAGCTGCAGTCATAGAAAACAGTATAATTTGTTCATGGAAGGTTGGCAAGAGGTTCATAGTTTAGTTAGGGCACAAATATGAAGATTCATGTGCACAGAAGTACAATCATAGAGTCACAGAACTGTTAGGGTTGGAAAAGACATTAAGACTATCTAATTCCAACCCCCTTGCCATGGGCAGGGACACCTCACAGTAGACCAGGGCTCAAAGCCCATCCAACCTGGCCTTGAACATTTCCAGGGATGGGGGTTCCACAACTTCTTTGGGCAAGTTTTTCCACTGCCTCACCATTCTGACAGTAGAGAACCTTTTTCTAATATCTAACCTAAAGCTTCCCTGTTAAAGTTTAAACCCATTACTCCTTGTTCTATCTCTATAGTCCCTGATGAAGAGCCCCTCCCTGGCATCTTTTTAGGCCCTCTTGAAGAAACATAGTACAGAAATCAAGAAAAATTAGAACATGCTTTGACATTTGATTCTGCTTTGTATGTAAAGATACTATGCCATGGGAATCAGTATCTTGGATAAAGCATTAGGAAGGAATTGGAATTTGCTGGGTATGTTGCTACATGACTTTGTGTGACACAAGTTTTGCTTTCCAAATCTGCCTATGCAATTTCTCCCTATTCACTTGACTGGAAATTGGGTAGTTTCATTCTGTGATTTTGACAACATAAACCCTAATTTTATTCTTTCCTAGATTACAGATATAGAAGGATTTATAAACTACTATGTAACCAATAATAACATGCCTGGTTAGTGGGACTGGACCCACTGACAACATAGACAAAATATATCATGTGGGTCATTCATAAGGCAGGATGGGTTCCTAAGTCAAGAGGAAGATTTCAGCCAGGTAGTATCTTTAACCCCTTGCCAAACCAACTTTTAAATCCTCCCTCCTTGTCATGACCTTAAGAGTGAAGTTTTCTTCAGGTTTCTTAATGCTTATATTGAAGTGATTGAAGTATAAAACCAATTTTCAGTGGTAACCTTGGATAGTTCTGCATGCCAATCACTGGTTTTGGGGCACAGTCTACTGGAAGAACAGAAAGGAGCCCTAAAGACCCTAATACTCCCTTTTGCCCAATCTTAACCTCTAGAACTCTATTATTAGTAGACATCCAGAAGTTAGCACTAATCATTTAACATACTTATTGGTCAGTCATCCATATAACACTCAGATATAGGAGGCATAAATACAGACCTGAACAATTCAGACTGGACAGCATTGCTAAGTTTTTACCTTTGCATAAGCCAACAGAATATTTCAAAGCAGTTTAAGGTTCACTTTAACTTTTTGGCAACATTTATCATATTGTTTAAGCAAATTGTGATAACAAAGCCACTGCTAAATCACTATACATCATACCTTATTCTAGAGCAATTAAAGCAAGCAAAATCTTTTTCACGACTTTTAGCCAAAAAATCTGTTGTTTTCAATAATATCCAAAAGTCTTAAACAGTTCAAAGCACCTTGAGGGTCATGATCAATAAGTCTATACTTCCTAGAGTTGTTTGAAACATTGTCTGTGAAATTTTAATTTGCTGAAATATACTATTATCTCAAAGCAAAAACTATTTCAGTAAAAGTCATGACTTTTAAGAGAAATCATACTTGGAGGTGAGAAATGAAGTGATAAATTCTCCAGTATTGTAAGTGTTAGGAAACCAAGCATAAAGGGAGATTTAAACCAGAATCTTTGGACTGCATCCCAGCTATCACCTCCCGTCACAATAATGAAGTAGGAATTTATGTGTCAGTTTGAAATGTGATAATTCAATACCATTCCTGTGATAGAAAATGCATCCAAAAGCTTTTGTCTGCTTGCCAGTGTAGAACAAAATACATTCAAATTCCACAGAAGGCTGTCACAAAATGGAACCACTTTAATTTAGGTCAAGCCTGATATTTTAACACTGATTATTTCTTTTTCTTGTAGGAAAACTAGCATACTAATTTCAATAGATACTCAGTATGTCAGTGGTTGAGAAAAAATATGAGGATAAATCTACCTACAAGGGAAATGACACAGTTCAGAAGTAAAAAAACTCCATAATTTATAAGGTCTTGGATGTATGGTATTATGCTCCATAGGTACAGTTACCTGAGTAAGCAGCAAACCTGCACTATAGGAGGCTTAGTTCAGTTCCACAGAAACCACTGGGAAACTCATACCTAATTACTAAATTACTGTTTGGAAACCACTTGCCACAAGGTCTGTTGTTTGCCACTGCTGTTCATTCTCCCAGGAAACACAGTGTGGTATTTTGCATGTGAGAGGCTCTTCTTTTGCTCTTCTCATCTTTGCTTTCTTCCACCTACACAACATTTGCCATGGTAGAAGAGTTGCACTCCAGCACCACAGAACTGAGTTTTACTAGGTCAGTAGCTTCTTCTGGTGTATAAAGATACAAGGCCAGCTCATAGGCAAAACCAGCTTACTACAGCAAAAGAAATTATGCTATTTTACATGTACTAGATGGCATAGGTCCTCCTCAGTGGAAGTTCTGGGGCAATCTTAAATTTCTATCTTCAACCAAAGTTACAAAGTCACAAGGGGAAAGTTCTTGTGTGCTATTGTTGTTATCTTTGGTTGCTTTTAGAACTCGATACAGAAATGTGGTTTTTCACCTTGAACAATGAGTATTTTTCATTGCTGATCTCTGGAGAGACCTCTGGATGAACACACACTGCTGCACTCCTTTGTCCAGTAGCAACAGTGTTGTGATCATCCTGATCACCTGGCAATGATGTTTCACTTCTTTCAAACTTCAGGTTTTGAAGCAGCCTAATGAGGTTTCAGTTTTAAATTTTTTGAAGACTCTTGGAAATCACTTACTTGAAATTGCGTGGCACTGACTTAAGCTGAAAAACAAAGCAGAGTGGTTGCAGTGTGCTTTATGCAGGCTGCATGTGGTGGGAGGAAGCTTGTTGTGAAGAGCAGTACTTCACAAAAGAAAAAAAAAAACAAAAACAAAACAACAAAACAAACAAACAGAAAAACCCCAGAAAAATGAGGAAAAAAGAAATAAAAAGAAAAGGAAAGATGATAGCACAAGAATATTTAAAATCTCTGGTTTTCACTAGTTTAAATTAGTTTTCAAAGCAGCAAGCATTACTCCCCAGGATTTCATTCTTCCCTTTAAGTGATTCATGTGGGTAGGAGAACTGAGTGCTTTCAATAAAGTCACTCCTAAATAAATGTGCTTTTATCTCTGGCTGAGATGAGCTTAACAAATCAGCAGAGGGAGAACAACAGAAGTCTGACCCACTCAGCTTTTTCTACATGATTCCTTTGCAATGAAAAATTCAGTGAAAATTACCAAAAATTCATTCTAATGCTTTTATAAAATGTGTCAATCTTAGCAACAGTGCATATCAACTTTTTAAAATCTGTCTGCTATATAATTAGTGCTTTGGTTTAATTTTGTTTGTGCCTTGTGTAGAGATGCTTTGGTCTCCACGGCAAAAAAAAATCTTCATTCACACTAGGTTCCATGACTGGCTGTTAAAGGAAAAATTATCCCTAAGGCAACCTAAAGAATGCATATGTAGCTCAAGTAAGGTGTTGAATCTCTGCAGAGTGCACCTTCTCATAATTGGGGCTGGTATGAGGTTGATGGGAAAAAGCCCTTGAAAACTGCTGTTAGAGGCAGCAGGTCTGATGCTATTAAAATATAGCCAGCTGGTCTGTGGTGTAGAGGGTGCATTCTCTTAAGTTTCCTTTCAAACTGAAATAGTTTACTAGTCTCTCCACATCAACCTTATTACAAATCACTGCTGTTACACTTTCTCCTTTTGCTGTTCTTCATGAAATAGTTCTTTATTTGAAATACAATTGGCCATTTCTTATTTTTTCTAAAATACTCTTTACAAATATCATGAACCCCTTTAAAAGAGCTGATTAATGTGATTTCTGCAGTGGCAATGGGGACAGTGAGATGTAACTCACTGGATATTTAAACATCAAGGAACAAAACTTAAGAGAAACAAAGTGAAATACTGATTTCCAGCGTCAGTTGAAATATATATTCCACATGAAAGAAAAAATTGATCAGTGTTCAGTGCTACAATAGCACTGATGGGGTGCATAGAAAATAAGCAGAAAAGGTGGTGAGAACCTCATGATCTCATTTTACTTCTGTGTTTGTTCTTCCAGGCACCAATAACTGAAGGTTTTGGTGAAGTTTGTCTTCTATACTTTCGCTGAAATAAGATAGAACATCAGTCCAAAAGGAAAAACCCAAATCTCCATAAAAAGTTACAAAGCAACAAAAGCAGGCTTCAGATAAAACTGTGTGAAAGAATTTAAGGATATTATGGAAGGAAATTCAGAATTAAGGCTGACTTCCTCCATGTTCTCATTGTATTTCTACTGAAGTATTTGTGTTTAATGCCAAATGGATAAGTAGAAGACCTGACAAAAACCTGCTGTATCAATCTCTTGCATATGCAGCACAGCTTGTTTCTTCACATAAACCCTTTTCAACATTGCAGCATAGGAGGGGACACAAGGGCACATGTGCATTGGTCCAGCTCCAGGAGAGAGCTCATGTTGTGATTTACTACAAGACCAAATCTTTACTAAGCTGTTAGTATCATCTGTGCACACATTATAGTAACATATATAATGTTTGTCATACAAATCAGTTTCAAATATTTTACAGATGTGTGTATATTTTTTATTAAGAAATGGTGAATAATATTTTCATTGAGATTACACTGTGTTATTGAAAAATAGTATGTAGGATAGCCATGGGAATGCAACCCTACTTCATGTCAAGGGTTTGATTTAGCACAGCAGTCCGTGAGACTTTTCTGGTACTTGAAATGTGTAAGTTCCTTGTCTAAGGTAAGATGAACAGGAAAATGGCTTGTTCAGTTGAAAAATACTGATGAAAACAAAACAAACTAAAAAAATTTGCTTTCATCAGTTGCATAATTTATGAATCTAAAAATCTAAAACCTTTAACAAAAACATAAAAAAAAAAGTTAATTCTAATAAGTATGAATAAATTCAATTGACTCTAAGTTTCCCTCAGCAATAAGCATAAACAGGAAGCTAAGGCTCCCTAGTATGAAAAATCCCAAACCCATGCATGAATTTACTGGACTTGATAACAAGATTGTAGTCTTCCATATCAGTGCTAACCAGTTCAACACACTGCCATGTAAGCAGATTTTACCGATCAACTTCTAGTAATCACCATGGCAGTGGCTTTCAATCTTGACAGTTTTGTTTCCAGTTCTTTGTACAACTTCAAAAAGTGATCCAAACAATTCCCAGGTGTCCAGCTGTCTTCATGTAAACTAAGCACTATCCTCTTTTTACTGAAGCCATCTTTACATCCACTTGATGATTGCTTTTTTGATTTGGCCTTAAAACCTTATAGAAAAAGAGAAACAACAAAAATAAACAAACAAACAAAAAAAAACCACATAAAACCAACCAACCCCACAAAAAACCCAGCAACTAATACCAAAGTATTATGTCTAATTTCCAGCTGGTTAAATTTTATCTCTTGACACTGATATATGATGAAACCTTCTAAGAGACATTGCTATACCTAGAGCTGCTCCTTCATACAAGAGAAGTAGACTAATAACCGGCTTCTTAATTGTCATAGACTTTGTGCCTTCCTTTTCACAGTTAAAAAATGGTCTATAAATTGTATGAGTAAATGTGGGGAAAACATTCACTCTGATGTGTTTGTATTTTATGTTCCCTTTGGACAAGCACAAAGCAGCAAAGAATAGGGCCCTCAGCTAAAGGTGGCACTCACTAGTTGCCCTGACAATTTATTCTCATTAAAGAAATACTCCAAGAGAGGGAAATATTATATTCCCTGTAGAGGACTATGTAGAGAGTGCACCTTATATAAAGAAATGAGTGTCAGAATCATCTTTAATTGTCCTCTGGTTGACTGTAGAAACTGCCTCCATGTCCCTGCTGCTGATATATATTTTCTATGTATGTTATTATCAGTCAGAAGATAATGCTGAGTATTCCAAGGTACTAGAATTACTGTCTGAGCATTTCACATAGATCTTGTTGCTATTTGTTTTTATTCTGAGTTTCCTGTTCAATTTAGTGCTTTGGCATCTTAGTACATCGAACCCTGGGGTGCCTCCAGGCTATATCCTTAGCCCATTCTGCACAAGAAATTAAATGAAATGAAGAAAATGATTGCTCTCAGCCAGCTTGTGCTATCTGGGAAATGGGATTTCCACCACCCTGCTGGTAGGAAAGATGAAAACAAAAGGTTGACCAATATGAAAGCTAAAGCTTGAATGTATTTTCAGCTCAACTCTTTTTGTGGAACAAAATGTTTTTTCAGAATTTCTTCTACATATTGACTTATCTGAATAAACAGCCCTTAGTTAATAATGCAGAACACATGGTACTGTTTTGATAAGCACATCCCCAGGGATTTGTGCCATTCAGTTTGAACAGAGGTACTAGAAATATTTTTTTTGTACCAAAACCTGGGCAGATCATGTTAATTTATGGTCAACAGAGACTTTTTCTGAGTCCTTTGCTCATCACTATTGAAATGAAATGCGAAGTACAGTAATTTTAAGGACTACAAGAGGCTTGCTCTATCAGATAGTGTTTAAAGCAGCTGTTCAGGTTTGGGGATAGAAATAAGAAAGCTACAAGAGAAATTCTCTTGGTCTCATTTGGCTACAAGGACAGAGCACACTGTGTATGTTTCAAACTCCTTAGTGCCAAGATTTGGATCAGTGTCTTAACCTGGAGATGGGTGTTGTACTTCCTTTGAACATAGAAGAAAATGGAAGCTATACAACACTTCCAGCTAAAAAGGGGATTTAAAGGGTGTGGCTGCCACAGGAGAGTCCAATGCTATTTAAAGTGCACTTGCATACATTAACTAACCAAATGGGCTCTAGTTATATCCCCTACTACAATATTCTTTCTGAAATCCTCCAAGATTTCACAGCTGATGGACAATGCACTGGATTCACTGCCACTGTATCATTTCAAATCATTACCTTAGAAATGTGATTAAAGGATTTTACTTTTTTTCTTTTTTTTCTTTTTTTCCTAATGAACAGGAAAAGTCTAGTTTTAAGTCAAAGAAATATTCACATTGATGCTGCTGGAACTGAAAACTCTTAAAGCATATTTGCTGTATCAAAAACTGTCAACAGACTACTGTATGTTTCAATACAAGCTATGTTTTATTTCTATGAGCTTTTGCCTAAGTGACACTGAGCAGAATAGGAATAGAAATCCCTCTAACTTAACTCTTGGTTATGAGAATAATTATTTTATTTCTTTCTGATAAATGGGAAGAAAAAAACATGGGCTGGTGATGAAAAGGAATGAATAGTAGAAGGGAAGGTGTCAATTTAAAAATAAAAATAAAAGTGGGACCATGTGGAGAGTGGCAACAGCAATAATTATTTGTATAGCAGAGTTTATCTACCTTGCTGTGCAAGAATATGAGGTTTCAGAACCCTTCTGTCAAAAACAAAGTACTTCCATAATTCTCACTTTAATGTTCATCACTGCAAAAAATAGGAAAGAAAATAGTTTAGTCCATATATTCCCATTTGGGTTTGTTCTTTTTTTTTCTTTTCCCAAAAAGATTTCCAAATGTTTTTATCATTCTTATTTATTCCCTTCCATATAGTGATTAATAACACTTTGTAAGGAAAAGATATATGGAATCAGTGGACTAAATTCTAATATAATTTATTGAGTTCATATGCAGAAAAAAAAATTGCTAATTAAAGTCAGGAAAATATCAGACTCGTTCTTACTCTTCAGATTTTCATTTGTTTGTGGTGCTGGTTGCACTCTCTGTGTCTTTTTTTTTTTTTCTTAGCAATAAAACTGAAACAACTGTGTTTTGCAATTTGGTATTATGGTTAGTTCATCTAAGCTCTGAAAGCACAAATGCATTTTCAATATACAGATAATTTTCTAGGAGAAAAATTAGAACCTATTCATAAACTGCAGTTATCACAGCTGCACTGGTTTAGAAGCAATTTGAGAGTAAAATAAATAATATTACTTCTGTTGGGCAAAAGAAATAAATTTTTATCATTGCACCATAAGCAGTAGCCAAAAAGTTTAAAATGGTGGTAAGGACATTGCAGTTTCAGAAAGAATGCAGTTTCATACTAACCCCCTAATTCTTGTTTCACAGTAGTTTTAATAAACAGTTTTCTTCCTTATACTGTGCTCTTCTGCACCTACTGTGAAGAGACAATAGACATTTGGGACTGAAATGAACACTAAGCTGCAGGTCAGCTTGTATATGCTGATTCTTAGGATTATAACAAGAACGATTCCTGAATTTCAGATTGAAACACCCACTGAGATCTCATAAAGAACTGTTTAAAGCCTCCACAATAACTTTGCAACAAAAAGGTCAAATAAGAATTGCAAGCAGAGAAGCTGCTGGAGATCAGCGACAAGACTGAAAGTAACGAAACTGAAACAAGCCAAAGATGACAAGCGTGTATCAACCTCCCATCTACTCTGAGATATTTGATAACAACTTTGAAGGTCTTCTGGTTATCACGCAGTTCTGTCCTTTAATATCTACAGGCTATATATGTTTAGATGATTTAAGATTAAAGCGAGTATTTTGCAAAGAAAATAAATTATCTGTTGGTTTTTAGTAGACAAAATTATTGTTAGTTGATAATATGTCACACAGACTCTGCTTATAGAAATACCCCAAAAACAGATTTGGCAAATCACCAGGTCCTTTAGGAAGCATCCAGTCTCCTTTCTTCATTCACCTGCTGTCTAGTGCTAAGTTTTGATTCACCAAGCTGTCCATCCCTCTGTTGTCTCTTTGTGCACGTGCTGCCCTATCTGTTTCCAGGGAAGCTGCTATTTTCATTCAGTGGCAGGTGAGATGTGACACAGATTTGCAAGCATGCAAGGCTAAAATATAAAGACTAAATGGTCTTTGTGAACTCTGTTTAAAGGGAAGCAAGGGGCTACTGTGAGGTATTAGGGAGGTATACAATGCTACGGTGCTGAGATGAGGCAGCCCTTACTCTTCACAAGCTTGTGATGAAGTGGTAGATTCATTCTCTGTTAAGATGCAAGCTTTCTTTATGAATGATGCAATTTATACACTAGGAAAGAACCAAGAGCTACCAGAGCTAGAAGGGTTAGAAATCATACTTTATAAAAGGATGCTACAAAGGGAAAAAAAAAAAAGAAATCCTGACTTTTTAAGCTATTATTGCCACATTTCCTGGCTCGTGTTCACATGCAGACAGTGAGTCTAGTTTTAGCTAAAGCCATATAGTAGAAGTGGAATTTCTTTAGTAATTTTAATTCCCTTAATGAACAATTTTAATATTTATTTGTCTGGCTTATTTCTATCTTGTCCAGAATATCTGTATATGGATAACTGTATTGCTCTAACTTATTAATATGCAAAACTGAGCAAGCCTTTAAATTTATGAAGCCATGGGGAGACACATAACTCATGGTGTTTCTTGAAATAAGCAATAAGGTTAGCAAATTCATTTTGATTTAATTCAGGATGCAGTGTGGATTGTTAGCAGTAGCTTTACTAACTCACTAATTAGGGGATCAATCGTTTCTTTTTGATTTTCCATTAGGACAACATGCAAAAGATTCAAGGAGGGAAATCTTTTGCAGTTCATGTAAAAGCTTAAACAGCAAAACCCCTTTCAAAAGCAACTACAGCTAATGCAATTTTACTAGAATCCAGTAGGCTATGCTCATGCTCTGATTTTCCAGCTGAGACATACCTAGTCATCATTTGCTCTGCATGCGAACAGATGGGCCACTTCGTTTCAATGATTCAGGCAGCTCTACACAGCTTATCCTCTCAATATGAAACTTTCGTTGTTCCAGAGAACACATTTGATAACATTTATTTCTAACACAATTCCCAACATCCACTTTCCTAGAGACAGTGACTGGACCGACTGATTCAGTCCTGACTGAATATTATAATATACATAATTATTGCTGGGATACTAAAAGCAGGCTGTCTTTCTCCCTTCCAATTGCCAAAATAAGAAAATTCTTCTTGGTCAAGATAATTAAGTTGTCTGTCAGCCTTATCACCTCAGCGACAGGCTCTCCTCATATCAGCTGGTGTTCGTTAGGCTAGATAAGAATATCAAAGAGCAGAAGCCTTCTGTGCAAGTGCAGAACATAATTTATATCTCAGTGTCATTTTATTAATAAATTGTAATCAATTTTTCTGTGAGATCAACTGTATATGAGATCATACAAGAAAATTAAGAGAATTCAGAAAACGATTTCATTTCTGTGTGCCCATGTTAAACTTAATGTTTTAAATATCTTGTGGATAGAAGCAAGTGTGAAGTAACGAGAAGCTGGAGTGATCCTGGTTGGTTTATTCCCAGTTCATGCATCTATGTAGTTTTAATCTCCTTTAACTGACTTCATGTTGCCAGGCAATTTACAGTAACTTTTTGTGTCATTTCCTTGTTGTCCTTATTGGTAAAAAACTCAGACTCACACCCACAAATGGGTCTGTGGAATTTCCTTTAGAAGTTTTTATTCTTCTGCAATAGGCTTTCAGTTAAGATGTATCCTAAAGGAGGAATCAATTCTTATATGCTACTCTGAAAGAGCATTTGATTGAATTTCTGCCTGCTGGTTTTAATTCTTTCAGACATGAGAAAGAAGTATGGCACTTCATGCTTGCAGAGTTTATGAGAAAATATAGGGAATAACACAAATATGGCTGTTTTCATGATTGGATAGAAGGATGAGGTGGTCTTGTTGTCTTACGCTCAACCATTGTTTATTGTCTTATTCAATAATAAAAAGAAATAGAGCAAAAGCTGAAGCCTCAACCATCCCAGACAGGACATCTGCCTTTGAGTAGCAATACAAAACATACACACGTTTTTGTAGAGCTGTGATGCAAAACACCAAATAAAGTCTGCATTTCTATTGCAGGATCACTAAAGTCAGTGCTGCTCATTGCCCAGAAGCCCTCTGCAGAGAGGGGCCTGGCCCTGCACGGCACTGTCCAGCACCTACCTCTGCTTTCTGATTCCCAGAGGTAGAACCACATGCGTAATATCAGAGAAAAGGGATTGAGAGTGAGCCATATTTGTTCATCCTTCTCCCTATCTCCTCTCTTCCCTCCACTTTAGAAGAGGCCAGAGTAGAGATCTTGGGAGACATCGGTGATTGAAGGGCAGATGTGTTGCAGGGGATTTTATATGCTAATGCATGGAGAGGGGAGAGGCAGTGTCAACTTCTCTTTCATACCTCCCAGACAGGTTGCAGCCCTCCTGTATTAGATAATAGGAAGTTCTTTACTGTAAGGGTGGTGAGGCACTGGAATGGGTTGCCCAAGGAAGTTGTGAGTGCTCCATCTCTGGCAGTGTTCAAGACTAGGTTGGACAAAACCTTGGGTGACATGGGTCAGTGTGAGGTGTCCCTTCCCACAGCAGGGAGGTTGGAACCAGATGATCTTTAGGTCCTTTCCAACCCTAACTATTCTATGATTCTTCAATTCTATGATTCAGGCAGTAGGGACAAAAAGGTTTGGTGGTAGCACATTTTGGGATGTGTACTGTGTAGGATTCAAATGGCATTCTCTATCACCTATGTTAAGGAAAGAAAATGTATTGGGACACACAGTTCCTGACAGATGCAGCTTGAGGCTAATGTGCAGCAGAGGAGGTTAGGTAAGACAAAGCTGAGCTGTCTCCATGGGCGAGATGCATCCACCACTGCTAAAGATTAAGCAGCAAATGGTTTTGTCTAGATTCAGGGGAAGTCTCAGGCAAAAGAGGTCACGCTTCACACAGTGGTGTTAACAGAGCAGCAAAGCTGAGCCCTGCAAAAGGACAAACCAGCTCTCTACACTTTCTCACATCATGAGATGACTGCATAGGGTGCTTTCAAGAACTTGGGAAGATTTTTATTTATTGCTCTTTAAAGAATAGACAGGAGTTCTGTCAGCATGTGCAGCACAGCTTGCTACCAGTCCTAGGCTAAGATAACCTGTGTTTATATCTGCTGTAGTTTGAACCCAGCCAGGCAGCACGTTCACCCACTAAACCCCCCCACCCCTTCTGCCCCCCTGATTTCAGCCTCTAGTACAGTCAACTCTTGGGATCCTCCTGTTACTTCAGAAATATAGATGGGTTCCACCCCTTGACATCTTGATGGCATCAGGGTACGCTGTGCACCGGTATCTACTAGAGCCTTGTTGTGGAACTGNACTCTTGGGATCCTCCTGTTACTCCAGAAATATAGATGGGTTCCACCCCTTGACATCTTGATGGCATCAGGGTACACTGTGCACCGGTATCTACTAGAGCCTTGTATTTCTGTGGAACTGAAGTGCCAGGCCATCTGATCCACACAGTCCAATAAACCCGATTGTCCCCTACCTCCCCCTGACTGGAGGCAGGGCCCCTCTAATAGCAAGCACAACTTTGGACATCTAAGTCGTGCTGAAAAGGGTCATTCTTCGTTATCACAGGAGCTGGAATAAAGTCAGCTCTTCCACTCCTCCTGGGGGCCTGCTCACCAGAAACTGAAGCTGCAGCTCTCATGGGATGATCAGTCTTAGGCCTTGCTCCCCTCTTCAATTCACTCACCCGTTCCTCCAAAACTGAAGTAGGTTTTCCATCCCACTTTGTCATGTCTTCTCCATGATCCAGCAGGTAAAACCATAGGGTGCCCCGTGGTGTATACCTCCTATATCTTCCCTCTCGAACAGTAGGCCGCCTTCTGTTAATAGCTGAGACATATGTTGGTACACGCGAGGAGCTGGATAGATCGTCCCTCAGTTGTTTAAGATCCTGGGACAGTTTTTTCACAGCTGAGATGATGGAAGGGGTGAGATTGTCCTCAACCTCTCGGAGTTTATGAGTTACTTCATCCACGGTTAGTGGTATTACGTCATTCCAGGTTGCTGTTGCCAATGAATGGGCATATGATGACGGTGCATTCCGTATAAATTTTCGCCACATGGGTCATGTACATTCAACTTCATCTGGGTCTATGTGTGTATTCCCGTTATTCGGCTTAATGTGATAGATCATCTCTACGATGGCCGATTCCCTCAAAGACTGGATGCCTTTGTCTATAGTAGTCCACTTGGCCGAACGACTCGTAACATCATCCTTGTATGGAAACCTTTCTTTCACAGCTGCCAAGAGCTGTCTCCAAAGACTGAGGGACCCTCTCTCTCTTGCAATTGCTTTGTCAATTCCCCCTTTTCTAGCAAGTGATCCCAGCTGCTTGGCTTCTGTACCTTTTAGTTCATGACCATCAGCCCCATTGTCCCAGCATCAGAGCAACCAGGTGATAATGTGCTCCCCTGTTTGATGAGTGAAATCTTTTCGCATATTCTGTAGCTCAGTTGACGTCTGAGGTCGAGAAGTCACCCTTTCTTCTTCTTCTTCTTCTTCTTCTTCTTCTTCTTCTTCTTCTTCTTCTTCTTCTTCTTCTTCTTCTTCTTCTCCTTCTTCTCCTTCTTCTCCTTCTTCTCCTTCTTCTCCTTCTTCTCCTTCTTCTCCTTCTTCTCCTCCTTCTCCTTCTCCTTCTCCTTCTCCTTCTCCTTCTCCTTCTCCTTCTTCTTCTTCTTCTTCTTCTTCTTCTTCTTCTTCATCATGTGATGATGTCTCCTGCTCATCACCATCAAGTGGTGCGTCCATTATTTCTTCATTTTGCTTCACCCTTCTTGCCCTTCTCTTATCTACAGGGGCGACCGATACAGGCACAAATTGGTCCTTTGGTTTGGCTGTGGTTTGAGTAGCGGCTGCACTTGTCGCTGGGGGTGGAGTAGCTGCTGTGCTTGTCGCTGGGATGTCTGTGCTGTCCGTTACAGCCGAGGTTTGGGTAGCGGCTGTACTTGTTGCTTTACTCTCAGATGCAGGGATATTTTTTTCCCTTTTAAGGTGCTGGATAATATTGTACGAGGCCCTGTAAGCACAGGCCAAGCCCCAGCACGTTGCCATGATTTGTACCTCTCTGGTATGGCCAGGCTGACACCCCACCTCATTTAAGTGCTTCACTAATTTTTCTGGATTTTGCACTTGTTCAGTGGAAAGATTCCAAGTTACTGGAGGGGCCCACTGACCTAAATGCTTGCCCATACTGTCCCACACACCCTGCCACTCATGGGTGTCCAGCCTCGGGGAAGATTGGTTGGTCTCCCCATATCGTTGTCTAAAGATAGACAAGACCCAAACCTGACTCTGGTTGACCCTTGAGATCAGACCAAATGGTAGTGAGCCAAACATACCCTGTATGCGTCCCAACACGATGATCCCCATCACTATCAGCATACAGGTCTCAACAATATTAAAAGGCCATTCAAAATCCCCAAAACTCTCAAACAATGCTGTAAAT
>NDXB01022155.1:47775-86748 GCA_002631895.1 Agapornis roseicollis | reverse complement strand
ACAAGTCCAGAGGAGGGCCACGAGGATGATCGGGGGACTGGAGCACCTCCTGTATGAAGACAGGCTGGGAAAGTTGGGGCTGCTCAGCCTGGAGAAGAGAAGGCTGAGTGGAGACCTCCTAGCAGCCTTCCAATACCTGAAGTGGGCCTATAGGGATGCTGAGGAGGGTCTCTTCCTTAGGGACTGTAGTGACAGGACAAGGGGTAATGGGTTGAAACTTAAACAAGAGAAGTTTAGATTGGATATAAGGAAGAAGTATCCTTTCCAACCCTAACTATTCTATGATTCTATGATCATAGATAAAAATATGCTAACTGCCTTAGGCAGATGATCTGGCCATAACAGGTCAGGACAAAAAGTCCTATTTAGCCCAGGGTCTAGTCATAGGTTCTTTGAAGAAAAGTCTAAGAAACAAGACAAGTCCAAGACACCTTTCTTTAAAGTTATCTGCTGCCTTTTGGCAATCAGCAGGTTAGGATTTCTGGTCTTTGCAGTATATCATTGTGTTTAAGAGCCTAAGATCTATCCATCTTCCTTTAAGCTGTAAAATAGCCTTTGGAAATTGTTTTCTTTTTGGCATTTAGAAGAAAGAGAGCAATAGGTTCTCCAGTTTAATTACATACTGTCTGTGTAATTAAAGTACTTCTTTAATCTTGTTTTAAACTTGGCAGATGATAATTTCATTAAGTGATGCAGATTTTTGTGTTATAAAAAGTAATGAATGTTTTTTCAATATTCAGCTTTTTCGATGCCATTCTTCTCATTATTCCATCAGAGCTGCCACTTTACCAAGTGAAGAGGCCTAACCTAGTATCTCAGCAAACAAGCTACATCATACCTGTAGCCATTCCATTGCATCTTTGTATCTCTTTAGATCACTTTTGAGTTTGGAATTTTGCTGCTTTATTTGGACTGTTCAAGGTGCATACATACTGTGCATTTCCATTATATATATATAAAAAAAAAAGCTTTTTTTTTTTTTTTGCTGTCTGCTTCTTTTAAAATACTTTATACAACTTTATTTAGTTTTTTGACCCAAGGAAAGTTATATTGTTTGCTGAGAACCACACAGGTTTCTGAAGATTACTCATATAGAAATGCATTTTAAAATATCTACCTTTCTGTATGTTCTTCTGGTTTACAATTAATTACCTGGATTATAGTAGGTCCTAGGGATCCTTGCAATATGTTTCAGACATTGGTTTTGCATTTAGTAACTTTTGTAGTGTTCATTCTTCTACAAACGTGAGCAGTAAGCACTTTATTTGATGAACTCTAGTATTATGTTATGTTGTCTTTTCCCCCAGAATGTCTTCAAACTCTAAAATGGCTCTGGAATATTAATAGTGTTGCCTATGTGATAAGAACTCAAGCTAATAAGAGCTGGAAAGCATCTAGAATATAACAGTCACAGGTGTTGATACAATCAGAGTAATATAGGTAGCTATTAAATTTGAAAAGAAGCTTGCTTGATAAGCAAACAAATATAATTTTATAGGCTGAGTTTACGCAGGAACAGTTGCAGTTGAGATGCATGCTGCCTGCTTTCTGCTGTCCTAATTATTTTATCTTTTCCACAGTATGGTTCCCTCTAGTGATTCTTGTAAGGAAAGAGGCTATCTGATCCCTTAATCCAGCTAACATTTTACAAAAGAAGATCCAAATTAGTTTTGCTTATACCAGATGCTTTATGTGCAACTGGGTATCAGATGGTGGTGGCTGAAATATGAAACAGGTAAACTCAAAGATCTCCTTTAAGAGAATCTCTTACCTGGGGGAGCTAATGTGAAATGAGTTGTTTGCATACCTGCTGCCACTCTGCAGTCCTGTCTCCTTCCCTTATGCAAACCAATGAATGTGTAAGCTGATTGCCAGATATCCCCAGTGTCAGATTCACTAACAAGAACTGAAGTGAGTATTTTATGGAAGAGAAGGAATATCAGATTTAGCAGAGTGGTTACAACAGGCAAACATGTTAGAAAATTAACACAATATGCCTATGAGCTTGAATACACTACAGTAAGGGAGAACTTTGTATGGATAGCAGGTAACAGAAACAGCAGAAAGTACAGTTAGAAAAGATATACCAATAATTAGCTATGCCACTGACTTGATACATGGCCTTCTGAAAGTTATACAACTTGTTACTGTGTTTTAATTTAAAATGGTTTAATATTTACCTATAGTACCATACAAAAGACTTGAATGTCTCATTGTTTATTAAAGATCATGTATTTTTATATTTAAGAACATACACATGAATATGTCCTCTGAATCAGCAAATGTATGGTGATTAGTCAAACCACACTAACATGATTGCAGCTTAAGAAAAATAAAACCACTTTTCATGTTGCTTGTCTTACATATCTATATATGTTTCCAAAAGTACCTAAAATCTCAAATGTGTTTCATCATCTGAACATTTTTGTTTTTTTCCCATCTTACAGAAATTTCGTAAAATGAGGGTAGGAGACACAGATCTGCACAACTTGTCTGACGCAGAGAGCAACTGTGCCCTAAAGGTACTATGTCCTTATCCAGCTAAAATTCTCTGGTGCATTTAGACAGTTAGAAAAAGCCAGTTATCATTCCCAGGTAGGTGTTTTTGCTCAGCCACCCTGCTTTGAAGGATAAGAACATTGCATAGATGCCAGTCACCCTCAGTATCAGAGAACTGTTGTATTCAAGTTACTATTATGCAGTCAGAGCCTAAAGGAGAAAAGAAAGAAGTGTGGCAAGAAGACAGCAGAGTTACCCTAATTAAGTTTTCAGGAAACATCTCCTAGGCATCCACAAATAGTCAGGATGTAACTATTCAAGAGACATGATAATCAGTAAAATACACCCTAGGTATCTAGGCCCACAGTCCAAATGATGTAGCCCATCTCAATATCCTTCTTCAATTATTATCACAATTTTAATGGCTAATGAACACTGAGCACACTTTGACATGCATTATTCTTATGAGACACAGTGAGTTTCGTATTCTCTAGACCATCACTGAAGTCATAACTAAAGCACCAACCAGAGCTCTCCTGATAACTTTGCTTCCCACACCACAGTGTTTCTGGATACTGGAGACAGTCTTAAATCCTGAGAAATAGGAAGAATGTAGATTTAACAGTACACCGATGTGCAGATATGTCCTAGAAGAGGTCACAGGGTCTCTGCATGGTTATGATGTTCATGCTAGAGTATTCAGTGTAGGCCTCCACTGTGAGGCATAAGAATCTAAAGGACAAAGAGACAGGTTAATATTTCCACTCAGCTCCACTCACTCTTCTCCTCCAAACTGCAAGTGGGATGGGAATGATCAGAACAAACACTCCAGCTTGCTTCTAGGTTATGTCTCTTAGCTTGCACACACTTCTTTCTGCATCCTCATACTTCCTTCACTGGCTGTCCTTCCCACCACTAAAAACCAATTACCCTGCTGACCTTGCCCCTCTCCTCACCAGGCCCCTTTGCTATAAACCATCAGTTCCTTTCTAAGCCACCAGAGGTAGTATAGACATCAAGTGGGTGGCAGAAGGTGGAGAGAAAAAATGCAAGACAAATCACTGAAGCCTTACAGTTCAAGATTCCAAAATTAAGAGATGAATCTCCGTTTAAATAATCTAACTGAACTAATAACATAGCATGGCACAGTAAACAATACAGCCCAGGAGTTACTGTCTTTAATGCAAAACATCTCTGATGATTACTGCTTTCATAGTCAATGTTTTTCAAGCATTTTCATAGGATTTTTTGTTGCATCTTTTGTGCCTGTCTATCAAATTCACTGACATGTGTAGTTTGTATATATGTAGTATCATTACATTCCTGTTCTAGGTTGTTTGTTTTCCTTGATGTCCTTCTTAAAGATGAAAACATTTTTGTTATGGATAAAGTGAGTCTTGTTTAATCTGTACCTGTCACAGAGAGATTTTGTGAGGCTTAATTTGTAAATGTAAAGTGCTTTGAGATCTTCAGATGAAAGGGACTCCAAACATAAACCATTATGGTAATAATGATCTTATTTTAACATACATACCAAAACAATGTTATTCAGTTGTAGCACAGTAGAACCTGAAGACTCCAAGAAAATTTTAGCTCCATTACAGATGGCACTTTAACAAGACATAGTGAGCTTGTCTGGATACCATAAGCCCTTACAGTCTAAATAAGGAATGGATAAATGAATAGTGCTACAAGCATGATGCATAAGGTAAGAATGCAGGTCAATGTCAAAACTGGAGACAGATCCCAAGCTTTGGAATCCACATCCACAGAACTCCTCAGTAGAAATAACGGAATTTTCATTTGTACAGTCTTTAAAGATTCAAGACATTTTCTAGTACAATAGTACAATAATTATTTACAGAGGCCAAACCAGAAATTATTCCAGTCAGGAATTTACACTTTTTCTCCATATTCCACCCAAACAACTAGAGAATATAGTCATCTGTGTGGCTAGAAAACTAACTTATTTCAAACAGAAAAGCCTTGGAAATAGTCTCAAATTTCACAGAATATTTAATAGAAGTGTTTCTTGATGTATGCAATACAGTGGTAATTAATTATACTCAATCATCTTTAAAAAATATTCAAAATGCTTAGCTTCTCCAGTGTATTCTCGCCATATTACCTACACATGATAAACCTTGCAAACCTGGCTGGGGTTATCTAGAACTGAACATATTTCTCCTGTCTACCACTGGGAAAAGGTTACCTCAATAAGCCTATTGGACTGCAAAAACAATGACTAAAATGTAACCTTCAGCAATTCCTCTTCAAAGAGTAGTGTCTCCATCCTTTATTACCAATCATCATCACTTTTTTGGGTAGCCCTCTGTCAGCTGTGAACAAAGCTTTCCAGCCTCTTATCTTTTACAATCACAATAGGCTGAATCATTTCCATTTCCCAGAGTTTTAACTGTGCACATGATAATACAGGATTTTGGTAGGATTTTACATCCCAACTTTTTTAAATTTCTAATGAAAAGTTAAAAATAACAAGTTTGGAAATTCCTATTAAAAATATACTTGTCTTTAGTCATTTGAAAGAGTTCTTTTTATAATTTCTCTAAATAAATGGCAGCAAGAAAGCCATCTCAACCCTCATTTTAATTATTTGGAAATAAGAATAGCCATGTAAGGTGGCTGCTTCTCATAAGTTTCTCCATGCATCCAACAATAATTCAATAAATTGTAGGACAGAGAACAATTAAATCTTCTATTTCTGTTGTGGTTTAGGGTATGTGTTTCTTTAAAATTCTGATTTTGTTGTAGGCATCTCATAGGCAAAGACAAAGCATAACATCACCAGCACATGTGCTTTCTTGTACTTCATCTGTACTTGAAACTTTCATCATTAAGGGAGTCTTTGAAGGGCTGAAGAAGAACCTTTTGTACTCAGTGTTGATGCCCTTGTACCAACTCATTCTGCAGCAGAAATTCTGAAATCTAAGTAAAAACAACAAAAATTAAAGTACTTAATGCTATGCAGAATGACATCAATGAGATACTTCAAAGACTTTGTAAACTTTCCAGTCTCCTTATCGCATAGCTGTCTATGAATCTGGATATCCTCATCTTAGCTTCAGTCTCAGATAAATACTTGCTCCTTATAACTTGCTATGAGTACACAAGGTGGAATGCCCTTACCAATTTTTCTATATGAAGCTTTAAAATAGGAAACAGGTAAACCATCACTGGGGCTGCCATTGTGAGTATCTACTTTAAAAAGTGGATGTCAACAAGCATAGGGCTTGACAACACCACAATGATTATGCCTAAGATCAGTTCAGATGCCCTTTTTGCCACTTGGACTACTCTGAGTACTTTATCCGAATTCATCTTTATTACAGACACTGCTATGGAGGCCAAATGTACATGTTCAGTGTTCAGTTGCTATAGTTTGATCTGAACAACCCCACACTTCTGATTTCTAATAAAAAGGAGTTGCATATAATGCTCCTAATTGCAGTGTGACTCCTTCCCAAGCAAATTTTTCGCCTCTTCCTATTTGCTAATTTGTTGCTGGGCAAGACAAAATTAATACCAGATATACTATGACTGCCAGGCAGTGATAAGTACAGTTCCTTGCTTGGTTGTATAGTTGCAGATTGCTTCTCGTTCCTTTTCTCTGAGAAAAAGCACTAAAAAGACCCCCAACCCAAAACCAAACAACGAAAATGAAGCATTTTGAATAAGAGTAGGGAAGGTAATCATTCTTTAACAAAAATTTGAAAAAGGATCACTTAGGATTTCTGAAAAGATCTGAGGTTCACCCTTGCATAAAACCACAGAGAAACAGAAGATGAACACACAACCTTAACAATAAAAGCCATTCTCCAGCATCAAGCATAGCATAGGTCCCAGCACTGGGATATATATTTTGCTAGGAGGAAATAAGGATTTTATACTAGTGCTTGTTGTCACACAAAAAAAAAAAATTGCATGCCTTGTTCAGCCCACCAAAACCTCACCTGGATAAGTCATGATATCTATACTCTAGTCCCCATACTAATTTTCTTTGTAAATTATTTAACACATCTGCCTCTTTAAAGAGGTTCTGTGGGCTCCATTTTCTCATTTGTGCAGAGGAAAAAACATCATACTGAGATCTCAAGTGTTGCAATAATTAGCAAAATGAGAAAGATGCTGTTCTAGGATTTTCAGGGACATTGTACTTCACAATCTTCAATTTTACAAATAGGATAACTTCAAAGGTGTTTATAACCTTCAGAGTGTCAACATGTTTCTATTATCTACTGTGTACATATTATTTTGAACCTACTTCACACAGCAGAATATATTAATGTATTTATTTAGATTCTAATAAAGTGGTCCTTCAGACACTGTTAAGGACTTAAAGTCCTCATAGAAGTCTTGTAATGATAAGTATTTTAAAATGCTGAAAAATCATTAAATGTTAAATAAGAACTTGCATATATTTTCATTGGTTCATTAGACTTTTTGATTAAAAAAGAAAAAAAAGGTAAGGCATACAAGCTTACTAAGAGAACACACTAGAAATGTAATATTCTCTGGCACTAAACAGTTTGCCAGGACACATTTTTGTATGTTTTTTAAAAAAGAAGTAAAAGAATAGAAATAAAATAAAAAGCTTAAAAGAGAAAGAGAGAATGAAATTTATTTTATCTTGCTTTGAGCATGATGGTCACACATGATAGATGACAGCTTTTGTACGTTGACTGCTTCTGTCTGATAGAAGGGTCAGCATCAAAAAGTGACCTACTATGTAGGTATCTGAAAAATGGATCTCATGGGAGTCACATTATTCTGAAAGAGTCTAAAGACTAGTACCCACTTTCTTCCCCCTCAGCTTTCAGAGGACTTCGAAGTTGATATTGTTGGCCCCAGGCAGGAACTCATTAAGACATGCCTATAAAACTGCTCAAAGTACAACTCTTGCTTACTCCTCGTCTTCTCTCTTTTTGCACTTAGAGCCACACTGTATGCTTCTGAAAGAAAATTCATCTCTTTTTCTTTTTTTTTTTTTTTTTTTTCCTTACTGGTTCTATCATTAGCACACACAGTGAAAAATGGGATTATCTTGGATTGTAGCAGGGGTATTATAGCAGTCACATGTGAGCNTACCCTCTTTAATTTTTTAAAAGAAAATTTCTTTTTTTTTTTTTTTTTTTTTTTTTTTTTTTTCCTTACTGGTTCTATCATTAGCACACACAGTGAAAAATGGGATTATCTTGGATTGTAGCAGGGGTATTATAGCAGTCACATGTGAGCAATTCATTTCATTGCCATCATAGAGATCAGATCAGATCACAGATCTGATATGCTGTAGTATATGATATGAAGTAGCAGAGATCAGATATGCTGTAGTATATGATATGAACTTTATAATTGCTTCAGTCATAAGTTCTGCCTGTCTGAAATATACAGATCCCACCTGCTTCCAGGTAGATAGTTCCCAGTCCTACAAGGGATTTCAATCACATTGTCCTTCACCCCTTATTTCAAAAGGAGGTGAAGGAAATCCCTGACTCACTAGGCCTATATCTCTGCACCTCCTGAAAGGGATAGGACAGAGAGAAGATTACAAACACTCACAAGAAAATAAAACCAAATCAAACACCTTCTTATTTTCAAGCTAAGGACATTGGATATGAGAATGAAAAACGATGTTACTACACAGTAGTAAGCTTATAAGTTTTGTATCACAGTACAGCTACCATGTGATTTTTATGTGTCACATTTAACCCAAAATCCAAAACACTGTCACAATTTTCTGAAAAAAAGTTATTCTGGAATAGGTTTTTTGGGGTTTGTTTTTCTTTGGTTGGGTTTTTGAGGTTTTGGCCTTTTTTTTGTTTGCTTGGGCGTTTTTTGGTGGTTTTTTTTGTTTGTTTTGTCTTGTTACAAAAATCTTAAGTTTTCCTTTATTTAAAATTATTATCCAGTTTGGGTTTTTTTTTAAAGAATTTTCCCTCTGTAGAGAACAAAAATTGCATGTTCTTGTGCATTGAGACAGAAATTTGTCATATCCACATAAATAGTCATGCTTGTCAATATTTGTCTGTGAAGTAAGTAACACAGTGGGAGGTGACGAGAAACACAGTGGGAAATGAGGGTGCTCATCTGATTCTTTTGGTATTAGATTTTACTTGACAGAGCCAAGACTAGTTAGGAGCTCACATAGAAGCAAGTTATTTGTGGAAAATTAAGTAATTCATAAGGTCAGTAGAAAATATCGCTTTCCCAATTAACTCAAGTGCTATAGATTTTAAAACTTCATTTCAAATATAGAAATATACCCATGAAACCCCACAACTTGATGTTATGTAATATTTTGAAGGGTTTTTTTTTTTTGATTCTTATTCACTTCAAATGCATTACCGGCTTTCAAATTATCACTTTTGTGCTGACAAAGCTGTATTTCCTGAAAATCTTAAAAAAATAAAATATAAAAATAATACAGAATCTTCTGTTTCATTTTTTTCCCTGTGGAGGCTACTAAGCAGGATGCTACTTGATCCATGCAAAAATTAAAATCCATGAGTAATTCCATTCAATGTATGGTATTACTCATACCTTTTAATGAAGATACACATTTAAGCATCTCGATTAGAATATACCAAGTCAATCAGAGAAATGGGGACTTCTCATGTGGGCTGATCACCAACTTCCTCTGCTCCTCTCCTCCTGCTGAAGTCCATTTTTTAATCATTGAAGCCCCTTAGAATTTTAAACATCTCATAGGGAAAAAAAATAGTAAAAGACAAGAAAGAGAGTGAGTTTTAAACCCAGAATGTTGTATTTTTGGTATATATGTGTAGATTATGTAGGATAGCATAACAGGAAAAGAAAGCTAAATGACTTACCTTTGCCTAAAAAATCTATTTTGCTTTGCATATGTACGCCCAAATCCCTCTGGAGTTTTAAGAATGTGATGCATAACTAATTTTAAAACTAAACAAAATTACCATGTCTTTCTCTGAATGCAATTTTAAATATTGAGTGCACACTTGTGCAAATTTAGGGCCGCTTACTTTAAATGGTAAATGGAAGATGGACCCATGCTGACACCAAGAGACGCCAAAGAAATCCCCTGGGAAAGGCCCAACATAGGTCATTACACCCACTGTCCCTCCATCTGGCTAAACAGAAGCAAGGAAGTTTTCTAGTCTGCCACCTAATTAATAAGAGCACAATTCCAGAATTCATTTGCAGCTCGGTACTAATGAGTATATATTGACAGCAAGAGTTTCTATTTTAGACATATTAGTGAATATAATTGTATTCCATTCTCAGTGATTGGCATTTTGGATCACACATCATAAAAGAGGGTGGAGATAAAGTTTTCCTCCCTGAAGAAATTCAGTGTTGGATACCAGGGTTCCACAATAACAGCCAAATCAAATTGTTGGAACTTAACACTGTGAAGCACTTTTCTTTCAAATCACTTGATGATTTTGAAAACCTGAATCCATCTCTTACTATCTGGTTTTTAATCCATATGGAGCACCAGTCCAAACTAAATGCTAGACTTAAAATTACTAAAGTACATTGGAAAGTCTTTGCACAGAAAGAATAGGTAATACCTGAAATTAGATCTTTTTTAAAAATAGTATCTCTTTCCCTTTTGTATTTATAGGAAACCAGATGTATAAGCTGCATTTGCCCATAGTTCTATTAATTTTTCTTTTTTTATTAACCAAGGATGAATATAGCCCATGTAATTTCTTAAGTTTCATCTAAATATAAAATAATAGGCAGTGCTTGACAATAATTGCATGTACTTTATATGAATAAATAAAGAAAAAATGCAAACATTCTGGTACTTTCAAATAGAAGGTCTTTGCTAATTCCTGCACCACAAAAGTCCTTCTCCACTTCCGTGTATTCTCTTCAGATGTATAAACACTGAAGGATAGGGAAAAAGCATTGAAGTTTGTGTGATGTTCCTCAACAAGAATTTTAAATCCCTCACTAGAGGTGCTATTCTAGAGAATTGCTTCACATTAAAGTGGGAAGAGATGTGAACCACAAATATTAACATAACATGCAGAGCCCTGCATGAACATCAGTGAGAGCAACATCAGCCATTTTGAAGGCAACAATTCCTTTCATACAAGCATTCAGACTACCTTAAACCACTAAGCCCTCTGATATGCCAGCATTATTATCTGTGATGAAGTGTGTGTTTATCACTTCACAAGTGGCAAAGTTGGACAAAATGACATACAAGACAGCTGAATATTTTAAAGCATATTCATGAAGGAAGAATAGTTAGGAAAACAGAATATATATGAGTTATCAATAATAACTTCCCTCTCCCTGACAATTTACAAATATATATGCTAGTATAGCATACAGTGCCATATATACACAGTGCCAGTCATTAAAGTCTTTAAAAGTGAATCTTACATGTATTCTACTTAAATATCAGATTATTACCACAGTATTTCCCCTAATCCCTAATTTTCTAAGGTTAAATACATCTAAATGGCAAATATGAATTTGTACGGATGTGACCACTGCAATTGGAGTTATATATCAAAATTTGCAGAAGTGCAACATTACCAGGAAGAACATTACTTAAAATATGTTTCCTTATAGACCATCCAGATTCTGAAATCTGAGAATGTTGCATCCTTTATTTTACATGTGTGCAGTGAGAAAGTTTCCAGTGAATTTCCAAGGCAAAGAAAAAGGACGTGAGAAAAATGTCCTTATCACTTGTCATGGTGGCATAGATAGGTAAGTCAGCTTGCCCTAAGCACAGACAAAATGAGAAGTTGATTAGAGTAGCAGACTTCCATGGGACATCCCAGCAAACACATTTCCAGAATCAATGCTGCCTACAGCAGAGCCTGACATTAGGCATTGGCATCAATCTGCAGCAGATGATTAGGAGCTTGGTACTCTTAGGGCATGGTCTAAATTTTACTTTCAGCTACTAAATCAATGTATGGAACTGATCCTTTGTTCCATGCCAAATTAGCTTGGTCTGCTCTCTTACAGTTGAGATTTCCTAAAGCCAGTTCTAGTGCTACACAGTAGTATGTTATAGTATGCAAAATCAGTGCAGATGGTCACAAATGGATTTTTCATGAAGTTTAGCTCCTGATTCTATCATCTTGCTTACCTGTGTCCATACCTACTGAACTCTGTTCAGTACACAGACATCTACAGTCTCAACAAAACACAGTTGAACATAGCGTTATACTCTCTAGCTAAGCTTTTTCATAATCCCTTAATATATCCTATCAAAACACTGACACTTGCACATGTAAGTATGAACATATTGCGGTATTTGATGATTTTATAACACGTATGCCAGCATGAAAATGCACTAATTTACATGCTAGAAGACATTATGGTAAAGATAATCAAGGGTATAGACATATGGATTCAACTAGCAATCTCTCTTCAATGCAGGTATTTTTTTATCAATATGAAGGTACATTAGTAGGTTTGAACTGATGTTCGACATACTGAAGAGAATTTCAATGTGCATAGCTAAACAATAAATCTAATTTAGATTTGCTAGGTCCAGGATTTGTTACCAAAGGAAAAAATTAAATTTATTTGATGGAGCTTGCCCCTTTTATCTTTAGAGGAAAGAAAGTAATCTTGACAGTCATAAAAAGCTAAACATTTGCCTTTAGTAATTTATAAAATAACTACACATGCACTTACTGATCTGAAATCTTTAAAATAAAATCTTTAAATTATATTTGTGTAGGAAAAAATGTGTGTATGAACTCATCACTTTTAAAAAGCATTTTATCTCACTGTAAAAATAGTAGAACATTTAGAAAAGAATACTGAAAGAAACAGCATTGGTGAAAGCTGTGGTTTGTAATTGCAAAGTTAATTATCTTTCCTAAACCATCAGTTGTCACTTAGATAGACCAGATTCTAGCAGGCTCTCAGGGGACTGACTTTATTTCATTCCTAATGGCTTGGGACCCACCATTTTGCTGTCTCTGAACATTTGGTCACTGAATGCACCATTTATGGAGTATTGTTTAATTAAGGGCAAATTAAGAGAACTGTGCACAGAATTTAATTTCATATCCTGTGTAAATTCTTTTAAAGAGGGTACTAACTATAGGCATTATAACTTTTCATTATCTACTGCTTCTACAATGTATTGACAATTTATTGTTTGTAACAGTTAAGAGTTTTGTTTACTCTTTGGGGAATTCTGCTGGCACTGCAGTTTTTTGCCTCATGATTCCTTTAACCCCCTATATGCCACTTCCACTATTTTGTGATGAACCATACATTAGAAAATGCACTTTTCTTCTCACATATGTTCAAATATACTTCCGCAACAAAACAAAAGAATGTTAGATGTACAATATACGTGTGTGATCAACAGGAATTACTATGGAACTAGCATAGACTACATTGTAGACAGACAAAATTAACTGAAATTCCATATGGCATTGGTTCTGAACAGAAAGTGAGAACACACATAGAGCTAGATAGTCATTGCTGTGCAGAACCTCCTAGTCTCTTCTTGGCAGAGACAATTGTGTGGTTTGAATGTAGTTTTCATTAACTGGTTCTTCAGCTACGGCAGGTGACCTGAGGAAAGTTGCTTTCCTTCTTTCTCACGGTTACCTCAGTTCTGCTTGTGCTTCATAATCAGTTTATACTTTTATGAAGCACAATGGCTGGAATTTTACCAACATAAAGAAATTCATATTTATTGAAAACAGCTATATGCTATCTGTATTTATATTTACTAACTATAAAATAACTGCATCTGGAGCGAAGAACCAATTTGATTTTTGTTCTGCTGACAAACAGGGTATGCCACAAAGTGACCATGCTTTAGCTGTATAATATGGAGAGTTTATTAAACAAGCACACTAAAGCCAATAAGCACACTAAAAGCAAGCACGCTAATGTGAATTAGGTGAATATCTCTCTCTATATATATATGTATAGTAAATAAGTACCCTAAGGCAAATCAGAGATATAGGTATATAAGTAAAGTACCTTAGAAAGTTAGCAGTGCATTAGATCATTACTGTGTAGAAAGAACAGAGATTAAGAAGACAAACATTGCCAGTCACCGCTGAATCATCGTCTAGGCCCACACTTTCAGCTGGGAAGGCCCATTGCAGCCGATGCCAGGAGTCTCAGGTAATGGGGAAAAATTACTATGCGGTGCATCCACACATAGGTGAGGCTTCTCTCATGGCCACAAGAGGGTCCCGCTTTTATACCCTTATCAAAACAGCTGGCTTTATGCCAGATCTCTAATCAGTTACTTGTGGGACGGTGCAGTTTCTCATGTTGTCCACTCTGTGTTGCTCTCACTGTTGTCCGCTTTGAGAGTGTTGGCCAGGCACCCCAGTGTGGCCAAGTAGGAAGGTCATAGAACAGCTGCAGTCCTATTTTTTCCTGCCTCTTTCCAAGAAACAGTCATGATGAACACAAACATATATACTCTGCTGAATATAATGTGGCAAACAACATCCTTTGTTATGGCTCTCAGTCATGAGAGGGAATCAGCTCCCAGATAGCTTCTCATATGTTACAATTTTATAATAAAAAAACCCATATAGCTTGAAAGCAGATATTGTTGGTCTTTGAAAGCAACAATCTGTCTCAAAAAAAGCAAAACCGTGTTTCTAGAATATTTTAGCAATCCCAGAGATGCACACTCTGGAACAAAGGTATTCCAAACAGTACAAAGCACAGCTTATACCCTGCAAAGCTACTTCTAACTTCTACCTAGATTACAAAAATAGAGAATAGAGAACTACCAAACATGGTTGATGCATTTTACAGAATAAATAGAAGCAAATGCACGTGAAGTCTCCTATTGTCAGAGGCTTCTTATATGTGAGGTAGAAAGAGTAACCAAAGCTCAAAGACATGCACTGTCCACACACCAGAACAGTGGCAGTATCCGATATGTTCAGGAAGACTGAGTTTATGTTATACAGAGAGGTTAACTGCATTTCTATTCCATTGTAAGCAATCTTTGCTTCACTTCAAGTTAATTGCTACTCTCACTCCAAGCTGCATCTGCTTTGGCTGAAGAACTTTTATATTCACCCCTTCTCTTTTCTCATACTTCTGGTACTTCCAAGAGTTGCAAGGACTGCAAAGTGGCAACAGCTGCAGAAAATACCAGGCTCACTAGTAGACAGGTATTCCAGATTGAATTGCTATTATGCCTTAACCACTGGTCTAGGATTTGGATGGATGCAGAGAATAGCAGAGTCATCAGCTCTCTGTCTTATGAAATTAAACCAGTCCTCATCATTCCCTTAAAGACAAAAAATTCTTGACATATACCAATACTGAAAGTAAATTAGTATAGAATCCTAAAAAAATTAATGATGTTTACACATCTTTACTTCCTAACTTGTATTTTATAATGGTGCCAAACCTGATAGTGTAAATCATTAGCACATATTTAAAAGCTCAGAGCGTAAAGAATTGTTGTTGTTTTTAATCTCCAGATATAGCTGCCTATTTCTGAGGAAACTAGATCTTCAAAACATGTCTTGCTGGAGAATGAGGCATTTAATTTTTTTTAAGGAAGCTCATTTGTCTGCTCAGAAAAAGCATATGAAATTTCACTGCAAAAGCAATTATAAGACAAAATTAGTACTAAGAATGAAAGGACTATCTTAATGATGACTGTAGCATCACTGGCATGACATTATAATACTGTAAGAATTTTACAGCATCCAAAACCTGTCAAATGAGATTTAGGAATATAGTTCAGAAGTTATCCCCCATTGAGTTACTGTCCGTAATCCTGATACAAATCCTGTAAAGTGTTCATGTGAGGTAGTCCATATGCTAAGGGTAGCATATCATTTCAAAGCTGTCAGTTTTAATTTCTGTTTTATTAATTTTTCCATAAGTCTACAGACATGTATTTCAGAGGATATATATCAAGTAGCTTGTATCCACACAAAGAAGCAATACAGCTATGGCTTATTCTAACATGCTTCACCATGAAGAGTTCACATACTGGAAGCAATAACTGTAAATGCTGTGTTTTAAGCAACAGTTGTGAAGATGTTGAGAACCTGTAGGACTAGAGATGAAGAACAAGGCCTTGAAGCACGAATTCAAAAGCTAAAAATGGATTTTTGTGAGCATGCAGGGGGAGAACAGAGAGGAGTGTATTTGAATAACAGGTCTACCCCTGCTTCAGATTTTCAGTCCTACCATTACATTATTTCTCTTAAAGAAAATCTATGTCAGAGGTAGTTTTGACCTTTGACTGAAAAAGCAGCTAAGACCACACTATCTGGAAAAATAAAATCTCTAGATAACTTGGTAAAAGCCTGCCTGTGACTGTAATTTGTTGAAAGAGGAATTATGTAGGAAAAGATAAAGGAAGAACTGGACCAAACCTTGTCTTACAATCCAAAGCAATCCAGCAAACTTAAGTTTGCAGGAACCCATTGCTAGTTGACGTTTTTTCCAATATGATCTTGTGCAGAGGGTTGTCATCTGCTGCATCAAGCCTGTGAGTACCTGAGAGCTTGTGTAAAGCCAAATCAGTTCTCTCTCGACTACACTGCAATTTTCCCTGTAAACACATACCTAAACCTTATATCTAAGATCATAAAGACTTCCTAAACATTGAAGTTCACATGTGCTTAGAGAAACAGCATGACAGAAGAGTGGGTTCAGTAGCTAATCCCATATAGACCATCTTCATCTTTACCATATCTTTCCACTCTTTAATTCCCATGTCAAAGAAAAGGGAACTCAGACACAGACACACTAGGTACATCTACACTGCTAAATAAAATGAGTGGCTGAAAACAGGAATCTTGATTTTTCACATTGCTTAACTGCTTTCTCACCTTTGGCTTTTATGGACTTCTGGACTTCCTTTACTGAGCTCCAGATATCATCCTTGACATAGTTGATTCTCAGGACAATATCTAAAAGGGGCATGATGACACTACCAGGTATGCTTCTCTCTACCCTAAATCATAAGCCACTTTTCCAAGTGTACTATTTTTAGCAATTCCACCCCCATCTCCCTGTAAAAAAAAAACCAACCAAACCCAAAAGTCATATGTAAGGACTGATATTATAAATGAGGTAGGATATTATAAAATACAAAATTATAGGACCAGCCCCAACTCTGGCTGAGATATTCTTTTCTATTTATACGAACTTAGTAACAAAAAAAATGATGAAAGAATTTTTTTCCAGTAACATCACTTGGCTTCTATTGAGCATTTCTGATATGAACAACTGAAATAGCTTAATGGTAGAATCAAACTCATTTTTAGATATCAGTCAATATAACAGAGACGATTAGATCATGTCTAATGTAAGTTTGGTTTTAAAATTCACTGGCACCATGGATTCAATTAACACAAATGTTTATATTTAGGTTAATACTTTATGAACAGTGCAGTATGTATAATACCACTGTAAAATAAATTAATGTATTGAAGATAATTATGTTACGCTGAAAATGATAATTGATAATTTACTAAAAATGACTGAGGTTAAATCTATGTTTTTTCAAGAGCAATTCAAAGTCCAATGTTCTTTGCTTTAATCTTTCTGGTTTTTCACTCTCCCTCTGATAATTCTTCTTTAGAATAATTAAACACTAGCTATGTCTACATGTCAGCTCTCAGATTCCAGATGTGCTTTAGAGCATCCCGTGAAGGGGGCCTACAAGGATGCTGGAGAGACACTCTTCATCAGGGACTGTAGTGATAGGACAAGGGGGAATGGGTTTAAACTTCAACAGGGGAAGTTCAGGTTAGATAGAAGGGTGTATTACTGTGAGGGTGATGAGGCACTGAAACAGGTCGGCCAGAGAAGTGGTGAATGCTCCATCCTTGGCAGTGTTCAAGGCCAGGCTGGACAGAGCCTTGAGAGACGTGGTCTAATGTGAGGTAACCCTGCTCATTGCAGGGGGATTGGAACTAGATGATCTTAAGGTCCTTTCCAACCCAAATGATTCTGTGATTCTATGTGACTACAAACATAAATCTCAAATCTTTAATCCAGTGTTAATCTAAATATCTCTAGAAACACTAAGCCAGTGCTCAACATCAAAGTGCTGGCTTTCCATAAGGTACCATCTGCTCTCTGCAGCTAAGATTCAAACCTTGGGCATGAAAAAATCATGTGAAAGTCAACCACACAAATAGCTGTTGTCATTTTATTTCTTCCATGTATTGAGTTTGACTGCTTGCATACAGTGCTGCCCTCTCGCTGTCTTTGCATCTACTGAGGCTGACAGACACGATGAATGAGAACAATTGCAATTAACACAATTTTCTTTCAAGAAAATAAACATTTTCAGTTAATGATCTTACAAACTACTTTCTCTAAAACTCCATTATTTTTAAATAATTTGTACACATTTGATTATTCCATTTTCTAAAAGACCATCAGGAAGACTAGTCAACAATTTGCTGCAGGCATAAAGAGTTGGATTCTTAATATCAGAAATCATCTGCCACAAAAATTTGGATGCTTGATTCCACAGTTCTGGCCCCATCACTTTTAAAAATATCTAGATAGATATAACCATTGTAAGTGAGAGTACAGTTACAAAGCCATGATAAGGGTACTTCACAAGGATGATTGAGATCTTTCTCCCAGCTTCTACAACTCATTTTCTCCAAGGTATGGGTTAGAATGCCAGACTTTTGAGAGGAAGAAAAAGACTGCTCTTTCATGAACTCCAGGAAGAGAATGACTTACAGTCTAGGCTTAAGATTCACAACTGAGAATCCCAAGTGAAAGAGGAGCCATTCTGCTTCTGAAATATAACTGATATCTCTTCAAAGATTTAGGCCTTGTAATTTCATTCTTGTTCACTTCCTGCTTACAAATTGAGCAGATTCTTCATTCAACACAAACGCTTCTGCAGATTTCTCTCTACATCCCGGTCTCCTCCTTCAACAGGGAAACTACATTCTCAAATCTGGGTGGAAAGGTATCTCAGTTTAGCCAGGATGGTAAGAATTGTTCTGAGGCTAGGGTCTTTCAATGGTATCTCAACTTAAAGCTTGTTAATAATAATAACAATCATAATAATAACAATCATAATGGCTAATTTCTAATGTGATTTATATATATATATTTTGCTGCAGAAACAGTTACAGTATGGTGTTCTTTGAAATGAGTGGAGGTATAGAGGATTTTTAATCCAACTAAAACAACAGTTTACCTGACTGTGTTCGCAGCCACAAACCATGGGAATGCTTCCCTACAGCTTGGCAGGTGTGAGTTGGAGGTAATTGCAGCAAAGAGAGGGGGCCGTCATAGGCCTGTAATTCTCCTAGAGAGACTGCAGGTCTTTTTTAATTCTGCTTAACCTTGTATGATAATTAGTCCAATTCTACCTGTCTGCTAAAGTAGCTCTTACAGTTGGGTGTCTGTGGTGAATTGATACTGTTCTGGATTAGTGCAGGTTCTGTATTAGTCACAGGGAACTGGCAGAAATAATTCTTAATTTTGAAAATTAGATCTGGGTTTGCTACAATATCAGCACTTTGCTTCAAAGATTTGCTAAATGGTCAGTCTGACTGCTACTCTCTTCAAAGTGTTCAGATGTCTTGGAAGTTTCAAATTGGAAACCTCTTCCATGCAGAAATACCGATTTATATACTGCAAAATTTAAAGCAGAACTGAAAAAATTGAGTGAAAAGATTTTTTTTCCCAGAAATCTCCTGACTGTGATAAACAAAGATATGATAAAATAGTCAGAGTGACCTTTGCAGTTTAGTTCAAAAGCTTGCTCTTAGCATTCATTACATGGATTTGGAAGCAAAGATCATCAATAGCCCTAACTATGGCCACAGACTGAGAATGAAGTTGAATCTTAGATAGAGATCCTGTGTAACCATCTGGATATTAGTTCCCCAGTTTTACAAGCAACTTTAACAGGTGCCTAGACTTACATTTTAAATATTCATTGGCAAAAAGTTAAGAATGTTCATAGGAACCTTGGCTGCATATCCAGACAATAAATCTATTTATAGATAGATACATATATAGGCCATATGACACCAACAATCCATATTGTATATGCTAACTCAGCTGAAGGCTTCTCAGCAGTGTAGGCAGAATCAGTTTTATGGAAGCAGCAATATGGGTCACAGCAGATGGAAGAAAGAGGCTAAAAAGATTCAGTGGAGGCTTCAGCGGACAGAACAGATGGATTGTGGGGGGAGAGAATAGGGTTTCTAGAGTAAGACTGGAGCTAGCAACTCAGAGGTCAGTGAAGGTCCGTGATATTCTAAGTGAGATAAGTGAGGCTTTAGTGGGGCTGTGGCTCAGGGTAGTGACAGCTCCTCTGCTCTCCTGCTGTTCTGAGAACTTGTCCTTTTCCATGGGTAATCTTCTTCCTCACTTTCCTGAAGCACAGGACTTCTGCATGCCACCCTTTGCTTGTCACCTGTGGACCTGTCTTCACCTACTACCCTTTCCCTGATATGAAGGCCTGCAGTGTCCTGTTCTCCCACAGAAGCAAGGCCTGCTTCTTGTAGGATAAACAACAGCAGAACATTGAAAAGAATGAATGTCAGAGAGGATTTGCTCTTACACCTTCCTGAAGGAAAGCAGACAGAAAAATCACTATAATTTCTTTAAGAAGCAGCACAGGTTACATTCTGCTTATTCACTCAGAGGGAAACAGCAACAGCAGGAAAGGAAGTCAGCTGTATAGAGCAGGAAACAAAGACCTGCTGTTCAGCCTAGAAAGCCAGGACCCTCTTTGGCATTGATGAAGCATACAGACTGCTGCCATAAGCTGCTGCCTACCTTGTCTTTTGGCTTAATACAACTCCGTATGTGTGAGTGTTGTGTATATATACATATGTGTGTATTCATAGAGTTTAATCCAAAAAATAATGTTAAAAACACAATAATGAGTTTCCAAGTATTATCAAGCATATTAACTTCCAAATAGCTCATTGAGGACCAATTTCTAAGTGCTAAATAGTACAGCTAGATTTTGGTTTTATGCAAAAATCAATGCAAACACATGAATCATCGAGAAGCATGCTGCAGTCTTCCAAAGTCAGTTTCTAATTAGCAATCCATTGATCCAAATAGTACTACAAATAACACAGTGAAAAAATGTTCTACTAAGTGAACAGAAAAAAAAGAGCCTTTTTGTTTTTTTTTGCCCTTTACAATTAATTTAAATTCTTTCGGGAATCAAGAAAAGTGTCAGAATTTTGCGTCCTTAACATTATTTTCTATGTTCAGCAATATTCCTCCTTTCACTCTGTCCCATTAGTTAAAAAACTTACTCAGACTGTGCATGAGAATAAACCTAATAAAGAAAATGGATGAGGGAAACCTAGGTTTTGCAGGAATGCACTTCTCACTACAAGAGTTCCTTTCCCTCTCTTGTAAGAGGGGATTTGATCTAGCCTGTATTTTCCCATTACAATAATGTACATTTCTCATGTTGTTTTCACAGATATTTAGGGTGGTAAAAAAAAATTACACCAGACTGGAATCAAAACTAACAAAAGCTTAGACTTTAAAGGTTTTATTTATTTTGTACCCAGAATAAAACATGTTAATATTTGTCAATCCTTTATATATGATTGTCAATAACTTCTATATGTTTAGCTACCTCCTATAGGAAGCTAGGATCCGTTGTAGTTAAGTTATAGGAATGTCTTCCAAAAATAAAGGAGATCACAGATTTCAACATGAATACTATTTCAATATGAGAAAGGAATCCTAAGAACTTCTCTGGTTGAGATCCTCTTTCTTTACTTTCTGCCCTTCCTGAGAAAGCAAAAGGGTATTCTAACACTGAACTGAACCCTACAAAATGGCTGAAGACAGTCAGCAGAAAGTTAAATATTACATAGTAGCAGCTCTGAAAGTCTTGCAGTCTTTCTGATTAAAGAATGAGTGGTCCAGTACTGGTTAAAATTCAAGCCTGCTGCAAAAGAGCCATTATTCTGTCTGTATTCAGTGATGTATGAGATCAACATCAGCCTGCATTTGGTACTATGTTTGATATTGTTCAACCCATGATGTTTATTTGCCTTCAAATTTAAAATAGAAAAGGTTTAAAAGTAATTGCTATGTTTTGGGGTAAATTAACTAATTTTAAAATGCACTAAAACTGTGGGTTGCATTCTGTAAAGAAAGCCAATCTTCAGCATTCAGAGAAAAGTACATAATGATGCTATCTGACCAGCAGTATTAATACCAAATGTCAGGGAAACATACAATTTAAATGAAAATTTGAGATATGTTTTTGCTTAATGACTTTAATATGTGCAGAAAAAAGTTGGCATTTCCCTTGTTGCTAGTATCTGCACATTCAGCTATTTAGAAAGAAACAGCTTATTTGAAAATCTTGGTGGGGTATTTTCATCAAAGTACTGAACTTATTAGAACCAAAATCATCATCATTAAACAACCTTTTCATCACTTCAAAATTATATGGCTTCACAAGGAATTTGGAAAATTTAAATGTTAAATATCTATCTTTTTTGACATGGCTCCATGTGGCTGGTCACAAACACATTCCAAAGCTTAGCTGAACAGAAGCTTAACTAGAAGTGATTGTAACTCTAATGAAACTGATTAAATCAGTTATCAAGAAAATATAGTTGAAATTATGAAGCAGTACTGTAGCTTAGGAGAAAATACTTAAAGAAATTCTATCCCTGAATCTCTATTACTGCTGTTTATCTAGTGTAGATATGGTGCACTTTTATCCTGAAACTAGGTGTGATCACATAGATGGAATAGAGTAAAAGTTTCATAGAACTAGGTACAACATGACATAAGGAATCTTAGCTGTGTTGTAACTTGTTTGGTCATAACTGCTTGCTGTAAATTAAGTCAGATTGATCAAAAGCCATTGCTTTTTTTCCTGTGCTACATCTTGTAGCACAGCTCTTAGACTCTAAAATACTAAATAGGATCCACAAACTAATTTTCTGTATTGAAATTTGACAAAACCAATAGCAGTCCTTGCAAGAACATTATTTTCTATTAATTTCAAGACAAATAACACACTTTCCTTATATCCTGGCATCCCTTTTTTGCTCTGTGTAACTTTTCTGATGGTGAAACTAATAATGGTATTAAAAGATTTTTTATTTGTTGTTAGTAAAAATAATGATTTTAAGCATTTTACAACACATTTATTAAATTATTATTGCTCTGAAAAAAACCTTATTTATGTAGTAGACAATGAAGAAAAAAATTTTCCCTCTATTTTCACTTCATCTTATGCATTCTCAAAGGCATAAAAGTGAGAGGCAATGAAAAAAACTCAAAACCCAGTGGTAGAATACTAGAGAGAAAATTAGTATATAATCATTCAAATGTTCCAGCAGTATGTTCTCAGCAATGAAAACACAGCCTGTTTCTGTATTTAGGGATCATCAGGAAAAATCATCAGGCCTATTAATGTGCATAATTCAAAATAACATTTGTAAATTTCCTCCGCAGTGTTGTAACCCAGGTATGCATTTAACATTTCTTTCTGTGTTCACCTTCCACTCAATCACAATATAGAAAAATGTTCTCTGGATACTTGTTTTCTATAAAATAAGCCATGGCAATACACTTAAGTTTTCAGCTTACTTCCCTCAGTTACTTTGATGTAACATCACCTAACCTTCTGGTGTGCCTTCAGGATTCTTGCATGTTGTCTACTATTCCGGAAGGCAAAGCACAAAACTGCTTTTGAAAGCAGCCTGTTGGTCTAATGAGATATTTTGAATTCGGATGCTTCCAAGCTAAATACTGAGTTGACATTTCTATTGAAACATCATTTCTTTTTGGTTACCTCAATTGTGAAGAATTGTGAAGATTGAGCCACAAATGTACTTAACCCTAAAAATTTGCCCAGTGCATAGCATTACTACAAATTCTTTAGCAGCCATCAGTGTCTTCCAACAGAATTGCAGTGGTCACCTTTCAAAGCTCATTTACCCAGAAATGTTACACAACTACCTACAATCAAGTGATGAAAGCAAAAGGAGTAAAAAGTTTTTAATTTCTGAAGTTGTAAAGAAAAACATTTCAAATCTCTAAGCAAATGGCTATTCATTGTTTTAAACACAAAGAGAACAGTCAGAGTCTCAATTTTGAAACAAATTGTCAGTGTAATCATGTTCAACAGTGTGTGGATACTTGTTTACTTATATGATACATATGCTCTTTAAGTGTTGTGCATGTCTCTCCTCTTCCAAGTTCCTAAAAAACCTAATACTGAGTATGATTTTGAGCTGAGCTTTAGAGGTGGCAGATAGAAGCCAGTGATAGTCGACCTACATGAAGTCCAGTGAACTTGCTGTGTGTCTTAAATGTTATTTTAGCAGTAACCTAGAAAAGCAATCTCTAAGTTCTTAGGCTACATCTAAAACCTATGTCTTCCAGTTCTCAGACAACTGCTGTAGTTCTGAGACTGCTGTACAAAACATAACTAATATTGCCATTGTTTGAAAAGACATGGAGACATAGTGAAATTACAGAGCACAACATAGGCATTTAAGCCTGTGGGAGAGCGCTGCAAATGCTGAACTTACATAGCTACACACCACAACAAAGCAGGAAGAGGTTTCTCCAAGTATTATGTAGTTTCAGACATATTTGTTTCCTGAACATTCCTTCCACATTGGTTTAGCTGACTGCACTTTGGTGTCCAAGGTATTGTAATGTCATTTCTGGGTGAACTAATACTCCATTTGCTGAAAAAAATTAGATTGAATTCTACTCCTGGACACCTCAACTTTATTCCATTTTCTATGTTTTACTGTGGATTGGGCCTTAATATTTATGAAAATCCTAAAATCCCACCAAATTTAGGTAATTTGATGCTTACGTATATATCTGTCTCCCCACTAAACATAAGCAATGAACGATATCAATCCACTTGAAGAATATGCCCTACAGGAAAAAGCATTTTTTCTTGTTTAGAATGTAAGAAACAAATAAATAAATTCTATTAATAAATGATGCAAGGCCAAATAGACACATGTGCATAATCCTAAACACCTTAATTGCCCATTGAACATTTAACAGGAAAACAAAGACAATGACTTCAAGTGTAAATGAAGCAAACAAACAAACAAATAAAACCCAAACCAAACCCCACAAGCTAAAAAAAGTTTTCTTTAGAGACATTTAAACATTGAGATCAAAGAAACTGCCTGGCACTCTTATTAAATTAGAGGGAGCCAAGACTGTTTTACAAGCGCAATATTCACAATGGAATTTCCAATAGTTTTTTGCCCTGACTCAATGCTGTAAGAAGCTCGTTATTTCAAGCCTTAGCTGCAGAGAAGTTATCAGAGAGTTAGGCTGGCATTGACAATAATGTAGGATTGTGCTTAGAGGCACAGTACTACAGCACCTAGTTATAGTAAGATATTTGTAACATGAAACAAATAAATCTCTGAAAGTATCCCTGCTTTTGACATCTTTAGCCATCCAAAACTGAGAGAAAAATAAAAAAAAAAAAAGAAAATCTTGTCATAAAAATAATATTTTAAAATCTTGCATGAAGAAGAGACTTAGCATTATACTTTCTCTGCTGCTGCACTGACAAAGGAGTAGAAACAGTCAGCTCAGAAGTGCAGAATAGCAAGCTGCAGTATGATTTGTTCCCCAAATCCAAGGAAGCATTGTAGAAATTGTAAAGAAAGTTAATATTCCCTCTCTAGCTCAGATAATGAATGAAGAAATAGTGTTGTCCTTTAATAGAGGCATTAGCAAAAAAATCCTCAGTATCAGTACAATCTTTCTTAAATTTGCATTGTTGATGCATCCAGAAAAATTACTTCTGTGCTTCTAATAAGTATATACATCTTCTAATGTATTCTTTTGACATTATATGTTTGATTGAATAGCAATACTCAACAAAATGATGGGAATACACAGAAGAGAGATCCAAAATTTTTCCATAATTCAGTTCAACACTAACAAAACTAGGTTTTTCAAAAGGTTTAAATGTCATCATTAAAAGGCTTGAAGCCATTATGTATGAGCACACACCCACCCACCCCACCCCCAAAACATCCGATCAGTGAAGCCAGGAGTAGTGGCAACATTTTCTTTGGGTTTTGTAAAATTTTAGTGAACAGAACCTCTAAAAGCCAAGTGTTTCTTAGTTTCATTTCTTTTACAGTTTGACTAGGCAATTATCAATGTATTTTACATGGGCCCATCAAGACATTTAATCTTTGCCTTCACAGTTAGTAAAAATTAATAGAGTACTACACTCATGTCTGCAACATGCTTGGCCTTACATAGATCTAGGTTTAGATTCGGCTGCCATTTGGAAGACTTTCTTTACAGTCATAAGGACTAAAAGCATTTATCTGAACATGCAGTTTCTGTAGAGTTTGATAACAGGGTAGCAACTGTTGTCCTCAGATGTGCTATTAGCATTAGTGTCACCAGTTATATCTAAACTGTACCCTGTCAGAGTAGCTGGTCTCAATTACAAGGAAGCCAGGACCACCATGTGGTGTGCCCAAGGGCACAAGTGTCCTGGAGTTTATATGAAGAGAAAAAAAAGGTATTTCCAGAAGAGACAGAGAAGTAAGTGATTATATATTGGTAAAACCTTATCTTGAATACCATATACAGCTAAGCCCACTAACATAAAGAAGAAAAAACTCAAACTACAAAAGATATAGAAAACATCTATGCAATAAGCAAGAAATATGTTAGAATACTAAAAATGGTTCTTTGCTTATTCTAGTGAAACAGAGGCTGAGATAGGGTATATGCTGCCATCAGTAATTAAAGCATTGGTAAACAGTAAGAGTAAATGTTAAAACTGATGTTGTCAGAAAAAAATAGTATGTCTTGTCCAGGAGTAAAATTATTTTGATAATTGAAAGACATTGCACAGGGTTCAAGGACCATCTGTAACCATCCTCCAAGTCCTCCAAGTCCTCCAAGATGAACAATGGCAAAAAATTTCATAGATCTCAATCCTTTTATTAAAGCATTACCTAATGTGTTCCCCCCGATAGCAGGCAAACGGTCCCAGTATCCCAAGCTTTCTTTCTGCCTCTACCATTCCTTCTTAATTTTGTTAGAATCATAGAAACATAGAATAGTTAGGGTTGGAAAGGACCTTAAGATCACCAAGTTCCAACCCCCCTGCCATAAGCAGAGAAACCTCACACTAAACCGTGTCACCCAAGGCTTCGTCTAACCTGGCCTTGAACACTGCCAGGGATGGAGCATTCACAACCTCCCTGGCCAACCCATTCCCATGCCTCACCGCCCTAACAGGAAAGAATTTCTTCCTTATATCCAGTCTAAACTTCCCCTGTTTAAGTTTGAACCCATTACCCCTTGTCCTGTCCCTACAGTCCCTAATGAAGAGTCCCTCAGCAGCATCCCTATAGGCCCCTTCAGATACTGGAAGGCTGCTATGAGGTCTTCACGCAGCCTTCTCTTCTCCAGGCTGAACAGCCCAAACTTTCCCAGCCTGTATGGGAGATGCTCCAGTCTCCTGATGATCCTTGTGGCCCTCCTCTGGACTTGTTCCAACAGCTCCATAATCATATATGACATGAAAAAGTACTTGCATTTCACCCCAAAGAAAATGTGTTCTGAGACTTTTGGTACTTCCCTCTGCTGTAACCTCCACAATGTACATGTTAGAGGAAAAAAAAAAAAATCCACTATATATGCCATTCTTTTTCATTTGTATATCAAAGATAAGTGAACAAGTTACTCCCTTTTGGTTGCAAGACTGTGCTCATATGGCCTTCTGCAAAAATTTCATAGAAACATCCTCACCTCTTCAGATGCTCTTTGTTTAAATGTTTTCAGTTGAATAATGAAAGCCAAAGGCTTATGATGCATCTCCTAATTAGGACAAACGGCATTCATTTCCATTTTTAAATGCTATGTATTATTTTGCCTCCATCTTTCTTCTTTTTTGCTTTTCACTGCATCCCAACCATCAAATGTAAGACTTCTGATTCTCCTGCAAACAAAGGCCTGCACAGCTGTTACTTTGCAACAAGCACATTGTGGGCCCCATCCAAAGCTCATTGAAGTCACAGTCTTTCAATTGACTTCAAAAGGCATTGGATAGACTCGTTTTTTAAGCTATATCTTAATCTGTGATGCATTTTTAAAGCTGAAAAACCTTAATGCACTGACATTTTGGCAGTTTATTATAACAGAAGATACAAGAAAGATGGTCAAACAAAAAAAAAATGAACTGAGTTTACTTTGGACGAAGTGTTAATACAAAATGTGCTCTTATGATACTGCTGCCAACTACTTTTAATATCCTAATAATGCATTGTTACTCTATGACAATACAGAATAATTTTAAATCCCCATTCATAAGGACTCCAATTATAATCTAATTCAGCTCAGATTAACTATGCTTTGATGGCAATTTCCTTATACAAAAAAAAATTAGCCTAAGATAATGTGCTGCAAATATAGTTTCAATGCTAATAAGAGGCAGTTTAACAGCCTAGAGAAATTCATTTTGACTACCTTTTCATTGCAGTGATAAACAGTATATAAAGCACCTCAATTACATATTTAATATAAAAAATGAAGTTGTAACATACAATTTTGTCAAACTACTGTAAACTTCACTTTACCCTTTCAATAAGTAAAATTGTAACTTTGCTACTTCAACACAACTGTGGCAGTTGAAATCTGTGTTAGCAGTGTCACTACAGACGTATCTGCTTAATATCATAATTTCATTGCTATGAAAAATTAGAATAACTGTCATTGTTTAAAACTGCAACAGCTGTAAGCGGGACATTTTAGTTCACTGCTGCTTCAGCCAAGCTCTGCACTGAAAATTATTCAGCAAACTTTCATGACAGCTTTTGATTTTTACTGTATCTTACAACAATCTTTCATTGCCATAAGTTGTTTTCTTGCAATAAATGTAAAAAGATATGGAGCTACATTGCTTATGCCAGCTGAAGATTTGATCCAAAAGCTGATTCTGACATCAAGGCCTTGGCACAAGGGCAAATAATAAATCTAAATGAAAAATCAGAATAAAGATATCTGCTGAAATATTTAATCTCAGTGAAATCACTAAATCATTCCCTTTCACTAGAATGCAGGCATTACAATTCCTTTATAATCTTCAATATTAATTTCTAGCTAACATATTTTTCATAAATCTGAAAAACAGTAACTATATTCCAACTTTTCTCTGTATTTTTTTTAGCTGTTATTCAAGAAGAAACTCATGAATGAGTGAAATCTTCTGACTGATACATAACAGCAATAGCCAGAATTTTGTTTCATGAAAAATTCTGACAGTTTGGATTTTGTGTTCCAGAGCATAGAAAAAGGGGATAAAGGGGAATTCCTCTGAAGCTCTTTTATGCAAAGAAGAGTGACCAGAAAGAAGCCTAATTAAGACTGACAGCTATGATTAAATGGCCCTACATGGAAGTTTGATCTGTTTTATATCAAGCAGAGACTGATTTCCCTTATACTCAAGTAGCCTTGATAACTAACTACAGGGACAAAATCTCCTTTAATACACTGTTCTGTTCGTTTTCAGAAAGAAATATTGATTAAACCAGATTAACTCTATAATGTTTGTAAAGCAGGCCTGAAAATTCTCTGAGATACAGAAGACCTAGATCTGAATTCCCATTCAGAATGAAAGACATGGAGTGGGATTTTCATCTTACATCTTCTCTGGAAAGCATCTTAACCCTTCCAGTTAAGATGAATGGGCTCTCTCTGACACCATAAAGTCTGCCATTGACAGAGAAAATCTATTTAAATATACTTAAATATAATAATTTTTTGCCTTTGATGACTGAAACCAATTCAAATACAAAAGCAACTCTGAAAGACTCCCACTTGTGTGTGAGAATGACTGTATGTTATGGTCAAGATATGTTTATGTATCTTTTCTTCCTAATAGCTATACCTAATACTTTATTCTGCAGAAATCACTCTACCAAATTATCACCTTTTGAATGAACGTTGGGTTTCCTTAGTCTTTCTGAATTCTTACCACTTTTAACTTTTGAACATTTTCCTTTCTTAATGAGTTTGCTAAAATGAAATGTTGGAATTCTCTCCCAATCTGAATTGAATCAGTGACTTCCATTGTTTTTTAACCAGTGGTATAAATCCAATCCATTATGAAAGGAAAGAAGGGATGCTAATGAACCAGATTTTAAAGTAACAGAATAAAATTGTTTATTTATGCTATAAACTATGGAGCATGTCCCTTTGGTTACTGTAATTTTCAAAGTCCTTTTAGTATCGGGAATGAGATTTTTCAAATTAATTACCCACTAACAACAAAAGAGAGAGCAAAAGCCTTCTGGCCTTTGGTAAATACGCCCCGGCTCCTGGAACGCAGAGGCTTATACCGCTGACCAGCAGATGGAGACACAGTATTCTTCTTGGAGGAGAAGTTGCGGCTCGAAGTCCAGGTAGTCTCCAGTTCTCCTGATTGTGGCTTTGCAATTCGTCAGTTTACCAGGTTAGCTCATTCCAAACCTAAATCCATCTTCTGGGTTTTTCTCAACTGTAGCTATTACTGCTGTAAATACTCTAATTACTTGGATACTGGCAGTTTTGATTTTAAGCAAAATTTGTAGATATATTTGCATAACAATGAACTAGACAAATGTTTAATTACTTTATCATCTTTCTATGATTAACAATTTCTCAAAAAGATAAAATTTCTTGTAAATCAATTCATCCATGTGAGCTCCATGTGAATGGAATCACATTTCTTAGACACTCCCTTGCTCTTCTTTTTGAGTGTAAGTTTCATAAATTTAAATATTTGTGGGTTTTTGTTTTGTGTTTGTTTTTTTTGGTTTTTTTTTTTTTTATTTTCTCAGCTGAACACTACCAAATAGCTTTATTTGTATATTCCAAATGAATACCTGGGACTATATTTGCTGTAGGGAAACTCACCCTTTCCAGTTCAAAATTCAACTTATCTCAATACTCCTTAACTTCAGCTTTTTTTTTCCACAAATATTCCCATCCATACATTCAATAGTTGTAACACTCACTGAAAACATGAGTTTGAAAATTGATTAATCAAAACAATCTTTTAAAATGAATAGTGGGAAAATAGATTTTCCATGAAAAATCTTGAAATGATTCATCAGCAAGCTCTGAACCCTGTGCCTCCAGATCCTCAACACAAGAGTTTTATCAGTTGTGTCAAACAGTGTCAGCATTATTATTATTTTTGGCTCCAGAGAAACAAAAGGCATTAATTCTCTCAAGAGAGAAAGTGATAAAAAATTGGCATATTTGTCCTAAATATAAGTTGTAAATGGTGCACCAATTATTCTGGACAATTGCTGTCTGGTGTCTAGAACACTAGAATATTCTGTCCCTTTTTGTTAGAGTTACTATATGGAAATTTTGAGTTATCTTATATTTTAGTTTCTGAAGAACAGCAAGACTGTTTTCTCAAGCATGATACTAAGCCAGAGTAATTAACCAAGCCTGAAGAGAACAGCAATAAACTCAGTTTACTGTTATACAATGAGTCTACCATGACTGTTCCTCTTTTCGTTGGAGCAAAATGGCTCAGCCAAGACGATTACTGACAGAAGTCAGAAAACAGCTAGAAACCTGCAGAATCAACAAGAAGAACTTTTCAAGGTGACTGGACTGAAACTCCAGAGTTCTGTATTCACAGAGACTTGCTTTAGCTTTAGGACACCAGAATTCAAACCATCCATCACTAAATAGATCACACTGGCAGGAAGGAACAAATATGAGAGAGTAGGGCTTGCATTTAGAGCCATAAGTGGGGAAAAGCACATAGATCAGCATGCTTCTAAGCATGTGGTATAAACTTTAACTTTTCCATTTCTGTAAGACATTGATTTATTTCATGCACAATAGAAAAGAGAGAAAAAAGTCAAATAGAAAAAGTAGTACCTTTCCAAAATCAGCAAAACATGTAGGATCTGGTTAGAGGATAAAAAATACAAAACCACATAGGATTTAATGTTAGCTCTTGCAAAGTCCTCCTGTAGCACACTGCCTAGAAACAGAAATGTATTTACCATGAGCCCATGAGCTCTGCAGTCCACAGCAGGTCTAGAAGCTATGACAAATTCTGCAACATTAAAAGCTCAGTTGCCTCTGTTTCTTATGACTCTTCACAAAAATATCTGTTATTCTAATAGGAGCATTGAAAGGAAGTTAAGTCAAACTGAACACAGGTAAGCATCTCAGTTATCATGCCATGGGCTCATGTTCACAACTTTTCTTTCCTCCCATTTCTCAAAAGTCAGTTTTCTTACGAAACAAAATTTTACCTTTTGGTCACCTCTGTTCTTGAAGTCTGTGGGTTAATACCCAATTTGCTACAGCTTAGTGGCCATTTAAAAATTTACTGGCTGTTTTAACAATATTAAGTATTATGGCACAACAGGAGCAAAAACGTTCAGGCAAGTACAGCTGATGCTGTTATCCACACCATATTAATTACAGAGGGGCTTTTGGACTAGCTCTAGTCTGATCTCATATGCTGAATACTAATTAGCATTTGAAGTGTGTTAGGTGTACTCCTGGTGATCATCTTCCATTTCAGTTTTACCCAAAAGGAGCCCTGTTTATGTGTTCTGGCCACTTAGAGGTGTAAAACAAAGCAAGTCAAGTTGAACAACAAGAAGATTCATTTCAGCAGTTCTCTCCTAATCTGAACTAGAACACTAATGTAGTTGCAGCTAGTGGTTATTTGCCACTCTATCAAAAAAGACATTATTGTTACCATTAAAAGTCTAAAATAACATACATAGAGAAAGTTTTTACTAAATTAATGTAGCTGTTTCAGAGGAAGACTGAAGAAATCTGTATAGGTGTGCAGACATACTATGTTCTAGCAACATCTCAGCTGAGGAGGTCTAGCTCATTCATGGCTTTAAGGCAGAAGTAAGAGCAAAATATTTTTGCTGCTATTACCAAAATCAATCCCATTTTAGCCAAGTTGAAACCTGAGCTGTGCTCAGCAGAGTCTTAACAGAACTTTCCAGTTCATTTTTTCAAGGACTTCCCCTTGAAATGGCGTGCATGAATGATAAGATGGACTAGAGATGTCGAAGTGGATTGTGACAAGACTGCTATTAGAAAATAGGGTTGAAAGTCAGTGGGAATGGGAGAGTGAGAAAGAAATAGAAGAAGGAGTTAAAGAAAGAATACTGAGATTCACCAAAAAAATAATCCGTGACCAGAAGCCATGAGAAGCCAGTGGAAGCGTAAGAGGCAAGGCTAGAAAAGAGACAAGACGGTAGAAATGAGGCAGACTACAGACACTCTTTGCCTCTCTCTTTTCTACCTACACATATATATAATCCAGCTTTCCAAAGTTCAAGTGCAGTGTTTCAGTGACACACAGCTATAGTCTTTTTGGATGGAAAATGATTCCATCCATCTGTATCTCCTAAAAGCACCAGAAATTCAGGGAGAAACTTACAAAGAATATTACTTAGAATCTTAGTGTATGGCTTGCAGTTTCTGCAAATTTCTCAAAACTACTCAGGAGATTGACGATAAAGAATAAGGCATTCTCTACCCTACCCACACAGTTCTGCTTTTGAAAAAAAAAAAAATCAGTATTTTTTCTTCGAAATTCATGGTAATTTTGTGTAGCCTAAACTGTTCTAGCTTTCTTTGGTGGAATGGCATGTGCATAGCACTTGTTTTATATTCAATAAATAAAGTATTCAAAGTTGTATCTTTTTATTACTTCATTAAAACTTTGCTAATAATAACTGCTCTTTAAAAGTCCTTTCAAAGTGCAAAAATAATGTACATTATAGGATACATTTGTTCACAAAATAAACACAGGTAGAATTTCTTCTATTAATGCTGCCAACATTATGTCATCAAAGTCATTATCAGTCATTGAGTGGCTTTAGTTTATGTCTTGAGACATAACAACAGAAATTCCATTTTTATTACTATAATATTCTAAGGCTGTTGCTGTTATTATTATTATTACCATTATTACTATCATTATTATTATTAATAATAATATTGAAAAAATTTATACTATTGCCAGCTACTACAGTATTTTGGCTCTCCAGTAGACCCTGAGGAGTACTGAAGCCTAATATGAACTATAGTTTTTGTATACTGCATATTTACATTTCAGCTTCAGTCCTAAAATTTCAGTTGTTTTCTGACTTCAAATATCAATGCCAAAGATTCCTTTTCCGTTACATTCTCTACATGTAAGAAGAGAAAAAATGTCAATATAAGAGGTATGACAGTGTTCAGGTCATCCATGAATTCTTAGTGGTACGGAAACCTCAAAAAACTAGCTGTTGTTGGAGTGGAACGAATCAGACTTAAAGGGATGGTGAATCTGATTTTATATTTACTGCATTTTGCCTTCAGCAAATACTACTGAACAAATCCTTTTTCTCCCCAAAGGGATGGCTAGAGCTGGTTTTGGTTTGAATCTCTGTCAATATTTTTATTTCAGACAAATAAAAGTGATTAAGCTATGGTTTGAATAAGTTTGTCAACTCAGTCTTAAATAACAAAATGAATTCTGAGTTGCTTCAGTGAGCACATGAAAGTAGAGATAGCATTAACTTCTCAGTTTCCTAACATTTCAAGTATCTGTTCAGTTTCTAAAAATAAAAGGAAAATAAGTGTTGCTGCAGCAGCTTCAGCATGGAGTACATGCACATTTATGTCTACATTTTAACTCTTTAGAAGGGGTTAATGGTGATCAGTACAAGCAGTGACGCTTAAGAAAGTGGTATAAGGTAACCTCTATGACTGTCAACACAGAGGCATTCCTTGTTCTGTGGTCACACTTTAGTTACAATAAAACATGCTTATGGAACACATAGCTAAAACTTGTTGTCAATTATTTAGTATTCCCATAAACCATTAGATGGTCAAAAATATCTTTAATTGATTCCATCTCTACCTACACTACTTATTATTTATTAGTATAACAAACTTCTCCATGGGAACAGCTAATTGTACCTCCCTAGTGGCCACTTCAAGTGGAATAAGCATTGCACAGTGCTGCCTAAGATACTGCTGAAAGGTCTTCAACATTTGGGATTTGATTAAAACTGTATTACATGTGCACATCAACAACCATCGCTAAAACACAACACTAATTTAAAAAATCCTTCTGCTATATGGCTTAACACAATTGAAAAGCTTTGCATGCATGGAAAGGGAAGGGTGGGAGAGTCTGCTATCTCTTTTTTATTCCTTCTCAGACAATCATTTTGTAATAGAAATAATATAGCATTCTCTCGTACAATGAGAAGGGAAAGTGTGAACCTTACCAGCTGCACTGTGGGAGAGACCTTTTCCTCTGACATGCAGTACAACCAGCTACTGCTGTCTAAGCTGCATAGTTTTGTTTCCCCCTTTTTTTTAAGACATAATTGTTAATCTGTTCTATAGTAGAAAAGACAGATGTTATGGAAATAGTAAGCCACACTGTGTTTAGATTATTCTGTGACAAGATATTCCAAAGGCAATGTTTCACAAAAGAAAATTTGGACAATAAAGCATACATTGAGACATGCAGGTGAGCTGTAAATATTACTGGACAATATTAACATAATGGCATTGCAAGCATATAATTTAATGAAAATGTTCAAAAGATTATGTAAGAGGTAGCAAGCAATTTCTACAGTGACCAGTATAAACCAAGATTTTACAAATATATTTTAGCCTGATTACTATGTTAAAATTTAACAAAAAAATGAACATTTTTTTTGCTTAAAATAATTAGTGCTCTTTTGTCAGACTCAGAGACCCTTTGTTGAATAATCTCTGAAAATCTCTAAAGGTGTAATTCAAAATGTATCTGGATGATTCAGATCACTCTTACTCAGTCCTTTTCTTCTTTGCTTTAAGCCAAATGGCATATCTGGAAGTGATCTTTCAGGCAACTAAGAGATATATTGCAAAAACTGGATTCTACCCATGCAGAAAGGAGACTCACATTCCTTTCTGATGCCCAGACTACATATGAAAGTGGATTTACACTATAAATGCAGCACCGAGAGAAGATGCAAACCAAGGAAATCATCTAGCATCATGAATTTGTTCAGAATATTCATGGATAGCAGTCAGTTCAAATCAGCTCAAAGACATAAGTAGTGTCAGTAGTCTTAAAGGTAAAAATAAACTCTGGCAAAATACTGATGAACTAGCAAGCAAAAACATCACCAGTGTTTGCAAATGGGAGGTGGTATGACCAAGCCAGACATTGACCACTGACTCCCTAGAGTCCTTTAATTCAAATTGCCTTCCATTAGAAATTTTCTACTTAACAAATGAGATAGCCTTTTGCTTTTCTCTCCCTATCTTTTCTTTTTCCAGTGTTCAGGAGGAAAGAATAAAAATACTGATACATTTTATTAATCACCAAAAATAAAAACATTTATGAAAAAATTATAAATATTTTTCTTTTGAAATTAAGAATTTAAGGAGATTTTTTCTGTTTCCCTTAAGTGGTAAACTAGAATTTAAACTGCCAGCGTCTATTAGATGTTAAAAGTAAGCAATGTGGAGCAAAGAAGAGTTTAAAAATTAACAAAAAATCGAGTTAGAGCCACTAGCAGACAAAGCAACTGAGTTACCATATATGGTAATGGACAGACATTACCGAAGCAGAAATAAAAGCAGAACATTAAGTTTTAGACAGAGAAAAAGGGGGGGTGGGGGGGAAGCTATTTAACAGGCACCAGTGTGAAGTGACAGGAATAATGGAGCATTATTTTTGAGAAAGAAATGCCTTACTTTCTTCACAGGCACTAAAATGCAGTGTTTTAGTGCAAACGTTTGTTCCATATTTTAGGTGAATGGCCTATATTACAAATATGTAGTCAAGATCTGTAATCGGAGATTTAGGTGTAAACTGAAACACCTCGCTGGAGTCAATGGTGTTTCTCTGCTGGAGGGTGTGGATCTTAATATTCATGGCACAATGGTGCAACGTTGCTCACCAAGACTGCAATAAGTATCCAGTGTGCAACACTTGCCACTCAGCTGTGATTGCATTAACTATCTCCTAAGTGCAGGAAGGACCATGGAGTCAAAAATGCTGAGACTGTAATGGTCTGCATGGTAAGAGTTAGAATCTGATTCATATCAAAAATGCTGAGACTGTAATGGTCTGCATGGTAAGAGTTAGAATCTGATTCATATGGAATTATTGCTGAATACTAGTGGAATTAGTGGAGTGCCCTAGTGGCAGTACATGTTGCTGTTATCCTGATTTCTCCTACAAGAAAAGCAGCAGCAATGAATAGGAATGATGTGTAAGGCACATCTCAATTAATTTTTAACCACTATAATGGGTGGATAGTTTGCATCTATAAATCTGAAATAACTTTCTGATGCCTTGGTATTCACCAAGAATTAATAAACTAAGGTAAGCTTAGAATCATCCCTGCTTCTCAATTCTCACTCTTTGTGGGTTTTATCTACAGTAAACAACACTTCTATTAGCTTCCAAAAAAGTGTGAGATATGTAAAAGCCTTTTAACAGAATTGTTTTTGAATGACAGTCAGTGTTTTTCAACATTTTTAGTAATCACTTTTACTCACTGTTTTATTTCAAAATCTGTTAAAATCTGCTGGTTTATTTCAATCATTTTTCTCTTAAGAAAAGGAGGAGCTAAAACACCAGTTTGTAATTCATCCAACTATTACCACTAGGAATGTTGTTTTGACAACAGCAGACTGACTCCACCAATAGTTACTGGATGATCTTTGCCACTTCTTTTAGTTGCCATATGACTAAGGCAGTAAAAGTAGGATATTAATACATGCCTCCACCATAGCTGTTTTATGAGGTATCATTTTATTAGCTTGCTGTAAAAGCAGAACTAATCAAAAAGATCAGAATATTCATACTATAAAACTCCAGCATCTCAATGTATATTTTAACCCTGTCAATATGACAATAAGCTACAAGCACACAAAAATTTTATGAAAATAGACAATTTGCCAAATCAAGATGCTCATAAAACAATGTGCTTTCCAGTGAGAACTGAACAAAAGCCTCACTGAAAATGCATCTCTGAAACGGAAAAGCTTTAGAACTAGGGAAAAAATATTCTCCTCATCTTGACAAGAAATCTAAAAATAGAAATGCCTCTAGATTATTACTTCACCAAACAAACTTGTTTTCTTGACCTATTACTTAATAAAAAACTTACACGCATAGCCTAAAAAAATGCAACTGTGTGTTCTAAATACCTAATAATTGGGGAAATTCTCTGTAAAACCAAGGCAAACCCACTTGATTTTGTACAGATTAACATATCTGGCTCAATCATAATGGTAGAAATATGGAAACCCAGAGGGAATTGTTCTGCTGTTATTAGGACTCGTTATAAATAAAATATGAAGCATATATTCCAAGAACAAATCTCCATTATGATTACAAAGACGTATCTAAATGAAGAGAGAATTCTCTTGGTTACAGAGTATGCTGAAACAGAAAATCATTGTAAACAAAATGCTTTACCAATATAACTTTTTCTGAAAATGTTAATGAATTTTACAATTGAATGTTCTTTTCAGTCTTGAAAGGCCCGCCCCTAAACTATGCTCCAAATAATCTCTATATTAATTTACCCCAAGATGCATTATGCTAAGGATCATAACACATAAAGCAAGCACAAATACAGGCTGGTCAGAGAATGGATTGAAAGCAGTCAGAGAAGTATTTGAGGGTATTGGTTGAGAAGCCCAACGTTAGACAGCAGTGTGCACTCATAGTTCAGAAAGCCAATCATGTGCTGGGCTGCATCAAAAGGGGTATGGCCAGCAGGTTGAAGGAAGTGATTCTTCACCTCTGTTCTGCCCTCATGATACCCCACCTGCAATACTGCATCTGGCTCTGAGCCCCTAACATAAGAAGGACATGGACCTGTTGGAGCAAGCCCAGAGTAAGCTATGAAGACAATCAGAGGGCTTAGCACCTTTCCTATAAAGACAGACTGAGAGAGTTGGGCTTGTTCAGCCTGGGGAAGGGAAGGCTCCAGGGATAACCCAGAGCTGCTTCTAGTACCTAAAGGGGGCCTACAAGAAAGCTGGAGAGGTACTTTTACCAGGGTGTGTAGTGATAAGATAGGGAGGAATGCCTTTAAATTTTAAAAGAGGGTAGATTTAGATGAAATATAAGGAAGAAATTCTTTACTGTGAGAATAGTGAGACACTGGCACAGGTTTCCCATCCCTGGAAGTGTTCAGGGCAAGGTTGGACAGGGTTTTGAGCAACCTGGTTTAGTGGAAGGTGTCCCTGTCAATGGCAGAGGAGGTGGAACTAGGTGATCTTTAAGGTCCCTTCCAACCCATTCTATGATTCTATAAATAAAGAATAAAAGAAGTGGTTTTAAAAAACAAAACAAACCCAACAAACAAACAAAATACCCCACAAAACAAACAAACAATCAAACAATCAAAAAAAAAAAAAAAAAAAAAAAAAAAACCAACCCACACTAAAAAAAACTAAAAAAAAAAA
>NDXB01022155.1:37414-47747 GCA_002631895.1 Agapornis roseicollis | reverse complement strand
CAAAAAAAAAAAAAAAAAAAAAAAACACCAAAAAAAACCAACCCACACTAAAATAGACTAGCAGGAAAGCAGGGAAATACTGATTTTCAAAAATATGCAAAAAGTCTCTTTAAAAGCTGTACTTGAGAATCCTTCTTAGATTTAAGAGAGTCATTACTAACAAAACATACCGAAAAAAATACAAGAGGTAAGTAGTATGTTCACTAGTAACAAACTACCTAAAGACAAAATAAGTGTTACAAATTTTAACAAAGAATCCCAAATAATGGGGTCAGGTGTGCTGTGGGTGAAACTATCTCTAAGGCCACTTGCAACCCAAGCTGTTCCATGATTCTATAAAACACATGAATCAATTGTGACCTTTTTTTTTTTAATAAATAATCTGGATATACCAAACTAATAGTAACGTTAAACAAATTGAAAACAATCTTTCTGATATAACTTCTTAGCTATTCCTCAATAATAATACCAAAAATTAAAACTCATTAGTAAAACTGTGTGAGATAAGAAATTGGATTTCCCAAATCATGGCACATTTCAGTTATCTCTGCCTGATGGCCTGTTATGCATCAGCAATGAAACTTATAAAATTAGAAACCTAGTTATGACCAGGACAAATCAGATATTCCTTTATGAAAAGCCCCTTAAAACAAGAGCAGTTGCTTCTGCCTATTCCTGCCTCTCAGTGGCAGCAAAGTCTCCAAGGATCTCCAATTCTTTACCAACATGCTTTCCCTTATTGGGCAACTTAAAAAGCAGCGAACACATTCTTCTCCATATTCTGAAAAGCATGAGAAAGTGCTGAGTTTCCACTTTTTCCTAATCCAAAATTTCTCATTTAATTAATTTTGTGTTTCCCAGTCTAGCCTAGGGTCAGATTATGCATCCATTTAATCCCTAAATAATTTTTCATCTGCCAGTCATTCATTTGTCAATGCATCTCCACAGGTTTGTTTTTTTTTNAGCCTTTTTCCTTGTACAGTTTAAAACTTTTGCTTGCCTTTGTTGTTTTTCTTTGCATCATCATCATCATAAGATCAAAAATGCTCAAGTTCAAAATATTTATGCTGTAGCCAATTTATTTTTTTCCTCTGGTTTTTTTTTTTTTTTTTTTGTCACATGAAAACTGAATACAACAGGGCTTAAAATCTTCTCATTCACCTGACAGGAGAAATCAGCAGGTTTTTTCCCTTTCCTTAATAACGCCTCAAAATCCTCTACAAAGAGTGAAAACAGAGATGAGGAGACCTTAGATAAAGAGTCCCACAAGTGAGATAGCTCTCTATCATTCCATTCTGTGTATGGCACAGCATACAGGCACAATCATCCTAACAGGTTTTCTGAACAATATCACTCCAAACACAGGTGAACGATAATGATTGCCAATAATAAAGTAAGCAAGATACTGGGTGGGCTAGGTTGAAAAGCGCTCATCATTAAAATAAGAAAAAGTACTGCTAACATAGTTCTTGTATATATATTAAATATACAAATATGTCTATAAAAATGTAATGATGACTGTCATATTAAGCTAGGGGGGTTTAATGATTTCATAGCTCTTTTATCATGCCTGAATGTTCAATGAACAGTTTACTGATACTCAATTCTTAATAATTTTAAAATATTACTATCCTTTCCTTTGAGGAAAAAGAGTACATGAGATGACCATTTTTTTTGATTTAATTGTACAAGTGCTCTAAATTATTTTACATTTAGGCTTTGATATTATTGTTTAAATGAAAAATCAATCAGTGAAGTTCTGCTTTTGTTTGTGTTTCAGTTGCATTGGGAAGAAGATATTCCTGGATTGTAAACTGATATTATAACATCCATCACAGTTTTTGATATGACAAAGTTGCAAAACACTGGCCAACAGAAAGCACTTCCCATTTTTTAGCCTTTAATTCTAGAAGATAACATCTAAGAGGATTTCACAGCTATCTCACATTTACCCCTAGGCATCAGTTCATATTTCAGAAATTATCTACTTTAGAAACTCAGTTATCACACTGTTCTGGTGCAGAATGTAGAAAAGACTATCCTATATTTTCCATTTTGGGAGCTCTTACCCTTTTAAAAAAATGTTCATAAAAGAGCATTAAAAATATATTAATATTAAACTGTTTATACATGTGCGTATGCATGTATAGCTGTATATACACATACACACATATGTGTTCCTCTCAAACCCTGAAGATTACAGTTCATGTCTTCTCCTTAATTGTGATTTACAATGAAAGTGTTTTTATTCTGGAGATGACCATGACTGTCTCATTTCACTGACTTACAGATACCTCAGTAGGCTCAATAGCTGCAGAGAAGCAAAAAGAGTATGGACATTTTATCACCTTTTATTTATTTGCAACTCAGTTGTTCAGAGTAACATGAACAAATTTGTTCCCATTGAAAGCAAGCCACATATCTACAGATACCTTGTTGATGGATTCTAAAAGTTATAAAAAAAAAAAACAAACAAAACAATAAGCAAGACTGAAATAAACTACAGAGAGCACTGGGGATCTACTGGGTACAGATCTACACCTTGCCTGTTATCTCACATCCATCCATCCATCCATCCATCCATCCATCCATCCATCCATCCCTCTATCCCCATAAATGCTATAATTCACACATACTTTAGTTGATTCAGCAGATTTTGGTAAGTAGTGTCATTATTAGTCAAATTTGGAGCCTTAAGAGTAAAATGTCTTCTCCATTTAAAGGAGTCCAAGGAATATTTTATAACAATGTTCACCAAATAAAGTGCAGTAATAATAATAGGTCAAAACCCTATTCTTTAATCTACTTCTGAACGAATACTACTTTTGTTTATTAAATTCCCAAAAGGTATCCAGGAATATGCCTGTAGAAGACTTCCACACTATGAAGAAGGTAACTCTGTTATAAAACAGTACTGATAACATTCTGTCCTATAAATATGTTGACCTCTATGCCTGCCATGAGGAGGAACAAAAATTTAGAGAAAAGGTAGAAAAGTACAGCAGATTACTAGCAACAACTAGGGAGTTGCTTCTACCTGCTAGAATACCTTCAGAATACTTATTGACTGCTAGAACATACCTGTACTGGAAGAGAGATTGGTTATTATACTTTTATACATGATTACTGTATTTTCTTTTAAAGGGTCTGAGATCAGTGGTTAGCCATCTAAGCATATTTAAGTAGTCTGCTGAGGTGATTTTCTCTTTTTCCAAGCAGCAGTGGGGTTCAGCTAGAGAAAGGCTGAGTCAATTATTGACTACCTTACCAACAGTATTCACCAGTTACAGTCACTTATAAGCAAGTTAGAAGCAACACTCTTATACTTTCTTCTGCTATATTGCAGCATATTTTCTAAAAACTTTTTTATTTCAGGTTCATCATTTGTTACCCATTTGCTACCTTGATTGCAATGGCAGGGACAGATCCAGCCATACAGTGAAAGGGGGCAGTGACACAGATGGCACAGATTGCAAAGTAGCTGCAATCAAGTCAGCTGACAGTGCATGAACCATACCAGTGGTGCTAATTGAAAGAGCTATGACTGACTGACTGACTGACTTGCCCTAAGTAAAACTATTCCTGGGCAATCCTTTATTTTGTGGCTGAAAGACAGTATTGTATGATAACATTTTACAGAATCCTGAGAATGTGAGGTAGATTTAAGGAAGATACTTAGTTGTTTTTATTATCGTTGAATACTTGCTCTCCTGACACTGCTGTCTTCAGAAAGGGCTTCTTAAGGTTCTACTCTCTGTGAGTAAAGCCAGCAGAATCTGATCCAAACAGATTTAAGCAAACTTGTGGTTTTTCTTATTGTTCAAGTCATGTTTTTACTGCTTTCCCTTTTAGCACTAGGTTTAAATTCAAGTGTCATTTCCAAAGAAATAGCTATGATAATCTGTCATGAGCTGATTAATAGCACATATGCAAATTTCAATGACCACAATGTTGTGAATGTGTCTGTGTGAGTGATCTACTTCTTATAAAGTAAATGAGTCTTCTTTCACATGTTTAATAATACTCAGAATTCTCTTCTCCTCCTCCCCTCTGCATTCACTCTGAAGTCTTCTCCTCTCATTTGTTGTTGTTGTGGCAAAGTTATTTTTTAATTCACTATTTCCACTCACCCACAGTTAATCATTTATGGCCTTTTCCACTGCAAACATGTAGAAAACACGTAAAAAGGAAGCCTGTTATCACACAATCAGCAACTCCGATTATAGCTTGATCAGAACTGACATCACTGTGGTTTCATTAGTGATATTAGATAAGTGCAATCTATTTTCAATCTTTTGTTTTTGTTTTTTTTTTTTTTTTTGTTTTTTGTTTTTTGCAATGTCAAAAAGACACTTACCCTGCCCCAACTGGTTCTGTTTGACAGTGACAGGACTGCATAAAGGATTCCTTTCACTTATCNTTTTTTTCAATTTTTTTTTTTTTTTTTTTTTTTTTTTTTGTTTTTTGTTTTTTGCAATGTCAAAAAGACACTTACCCTGCCCCAACTGGTTCTGTTTGACAGTGACAGGACTGCATAAAGGATTCCTTTCACTTATCATCTCAAGACCATTTTACATGCCAAAGAAATCAAATTTACACATCTCTCACCATCTTTATCAACCTGCCCAGACAAACGGTCGGAAGCATTACAACCTTTGACTTGTTAACTTATTTTTCTCTCTTTACAGCCTAAAGCAACTCTTAAAATGTGGAGGATGTACGTGCAAAAAAAGTAAGTTTTGCAATATAAGTACTGGGGCAGAGAAATGCTCCCACTGACAAGATCTGCCAATGCAAATAATGTTCTCCCCCTTGTGTTTCATTTTACAAGTTCTATCTTAGGTTTGGCAGATATCATACCTAAAGCAATCTTTGCAGGGAAAAAAAAAAAAACAAACAAAAGTGCTTATCCCAGGAGATTTTAATTTTATTCTTAATATTTTTATTTTGTTATCTCTACAGTTCCAATAATTAAATTAGTTAAAGTGCTCTCAGTTGAGGAATCTGGGATCCCTTAGGAAAATAACTTTTTGCCTAGTAAAAATAGCATTATTAATTTTATGTTATGTATTTTTCATTATATAGTGCTTCTACAGCACTGTTAAGACCCTGGCCATAAATAGGATTCTTCAAATTTGTATTTTTGGTAAGAATTTTTTTCTCAATTGACATTTGTGAAAACTAATGTTGTCCTGAGTTTCAGTAAGATTCTTTATTTTCCCTTGGATATTTCCAGCTAAACTGAATCAGGAACATACTTTCACAGAGTCACAAGAAGCAAGGCATTCTTCTGGAAAGGAACCTGAGAAAATCCAGACATCCTGACAAAGCCAAGGGAGATGAAACTTCATGATATTCCTAGGGCAAGACCTGGGGGGAGTCTTTTAAAGCTGTATGGGTGCTTAAAAGTGCGCCTACAAGAATGCTTGAATAGTGAATGTAACAATTCAATATTTGATGGTTATATTAAGCTATTGCTTGCATGAGCTGTGAAGATAGATCAGGAGAATAAACATCCTGTACTTTAACTGGTTTCTTATCATTATCCCTGGGCATTTTGTATTGGTCTTTGTTAGAGATAGAAGGGGTTAGATGGAACAGAGATAAGGTAATACAGTAGCTCTTCAGGGCTTAGTCCACTTGGGCTCCAAAGTTCAACATCACAAGGAAGCATATTTGTAGCCGCTTCCAGATTGTACCCTGAAGTTATACCTTAGAAACCCAAAATTAAAAAGCATAATAGATGTTCTTGTACCAAACTAGCTGGGAAGTGAGTGGGATCTCAATATAGGTCTAATTTAAACATGTGAATGGTCACGCACTAAGCAGTTAGCCTCATCTACTACTTATGTCAATAATAATTACACTGTTAAGTGAAAAGACTTTGGAAAAGAAGACAGACTGGATGTAAGGTAACATTAAGTTTTCATATGTATTCTTTGGTGTAATATTCACAGTGAATTGTATATGGTAAATCTTTCATAGAAACTATATTCATTCTACAATGAAGAGAGGGAGTGTAAGTTCCTTCTTCCCATAAAAGGAAGGAAAGGAAGCTAAAGAAGATAAAACATTGATTCTGGACAAATATAGAATTCGGTCACATATGCAGATGATTTAGTGATAGAGGAATTCAGTCTGGATAGGTAGCAGCATGCATAAAAGCAGCCCTCCTCCACAAGAGCTCTGAATCAAAACACAATTATGTTCCCTGACAAGGAGAAAGGCCATCTGGACATCTGCAAACACTGGAGCCCCAAATAAGCACGGTCAAAGTCAAGACAGCAGCACTGAGTCCTCTGAATGGAGGTAAACTGGGGGCCCTTCGTGTAGTCCCATTAACTTTAAAATCGCAGCTGGATAAACCACCTGTGCAGACATTGCATCTCTCCTATATATGTATCTTTCCATAATCACCTCCTTTCATTTACCTGTAACCTCTATTCTCATATAGACACACCTATTCTTTGATCTTCATTCAGGTCTTTTCCGCACTCACATACACTTCTCATTAGCACAGACAAGATGCATCTGACTAGAAGAAGGGTTTCTGTCAGAAATGGGAGTTCAGCTATGTGAAGGAAGAGGCTGGATCTTTGAGAGAGGAGATTAACATTTTTTTAACAATACAGTAGTAGGTTTGGGAAACAGATACCTGTCTGAGTGGGGGAGGAGGTGGGAACAGGTAGGTGGAGAGAGCTACAAAGATATTTACATGCAGGTGAAGATAAACACAGTAAAACCATTAAAGTCTAATTTTGGAAAAACTTCTTAGAAGCCATTCCCGGCTAATTATTCTCCAGTAATAAATGAATACAATAGTAAATGTTATTAGAATAATTTACTATTCATCAAGAATAACAAATGAATAGAATAATTCATTATTCCCACATCCTTGTTCTTTGCAAGCTCTGGCAAGCAAAGTAGGGCACCAGGAGGAGTGTCTCAGGAAGAACAGGGAAACAATGCACACAGAACTTGGAAAAGAGGTTTTAATTTTAGGTGAAAAGTTCACATATCCAACAGCATTCTGTAATTGTGCTGCTGACATGAACTGCCATTTGAGCTATGTGCATTTTACCACACTCTGTAAAATTTATTTAGTTTATTATTGCAGAGAGATCCAAAACTATGGAAAAGGGCTGTGATCTTTTCATACACGTATTACTTTTTCAAGATTATTTCATTATTTCCTGGTCATACTTTTGTTAGCATAAACAAGTTATGCAGACTGATATGGCAGTGGCACAAGTAACAGAAATCAAGACTAATATACCCTATGTCCGGTTCTCTTGGCCAATTTGCTGGCTCCCCGTATTTTATATGTATATGTAATGTATATATTTTGCATTTTCATATATATAATACATTAAAAGACTTCTATCAGACAAGAAACAAATCCTTTCATATCTCACATGCTCTCCAGACAGCTTTCTCTGCATCACAGGCACAGTTATCTCCATAGACTCACCATGTGCTGTCTTACAGAGCTCCATTTGCTTCATGCTCCATTTGCTATGCATGCTGTTCTCCATCAGCAGCCAAAGGTCACAATATAATCATATCAATTGAACTTGTCTAGAACTTCTATGGATATAATGGGAATTCATGACAACAAGTATAAGTTTCTAGATCTTTCCATTCAGACATAGTTTACTGTAGGAGCCATGCAAGTCTTGTTATTAAGGCTTATATTCTGCTTGTGGAAGGCTTTAGGGCTTTTGTATCATCAGGTACTTTTTCTGTCAGACCCAGTTTATTAGATGAGAAGTAGGTTTCTAGGGTTTCTCAAAAGGTAACACTAAATCCATTTAAAAAAAAAAAAGTATAGAAACATACAGGGAAATAATATTTTTTTTCAGATGTGGGAAAATTCATCTTTCATAGAAGGTTAATATTGTGTATTACAGCAGGGTAAAACAATAAACTGAGGGTTGATCGGCTTAGGGTAGGACATTAAGCATCCTTCTAACCTTGGGCAAGTTATTTAATCTTTCTGGGACTAAGCTTCTAAGATGTAAAAAAGAAAATCTTCCTTTATCTTACTGCCTATCTTTATTTTTTGCCCTCCATTTAAACTTCAAGTTCAGTGGGTTTAGGACTATCTCAACATGCATCTTGTAAAAGGACAGTCTGGCATTTGTTCTGCAATGAGCATAGCTCACCTGTCTCCCAGGATGTGTCTGTGTTTCACAATCTGCTTTACATAGAGGGTGAGCATCTCCCTTGCTCCATTCTCAGACCTCACTAGACTATGGGAAGACATAATAAGCAAGGCTAAGATAATCCATATGCACAAACAACTTTAAACAAAAAACATGCTTATAATATGCATTGATGACTTAAGAAAGCCAAACAAACCAACAACAAAGTCTGGAGAAATTTGAGGTGATTCAGTGAGCAAGCTTCCATCATAATTCTGCTGTGGCCCTATATATTGAGTGATGTTGCAATGTTTCATAGTCCTAGCTCACTTTTTCCTTTGCGTAATTTCTTTTACATCTACTGAAGACTTAAACTGAGGGGAAATCTCATGCCCTCTCTGAAAATTTAAAATAATGATTCAAAGAAAATCTCCCAGATGCTGTTGCATAAACCAGTATTTTTGAATTGCTCTGGCAAAGCCAGGCATCTGATTATTGCAATTGAAAAAGGAAAGACAGCAGAAAGGTGTAAAGAGGAGGTCGACATTATGAAAGAGAATTTCTAAAGTAATGCTTGAAATGCATGTGAGAGGAAACATTTTTCCAGTGATCTTGAGGTGAGAACCTATTCAAGTGCTTTAGGTACACAGAGCTAAGAAGAGCTGTTTCTTATAAATGTCATAAACAAAATCTGAAATCTAGAGAGATGTTCACAGAACTTCTTAACACACGAGCTCAGTTTGGCCCAGCTATAAGAATGTATTTTTAGAGTGTGGTTTATGGTTTTTCCTGGGTTTTGCAAGGAAACTGGCACACCTAACTTACAGAATTTCTTCAATGTTGAGATCTGTTCCTAACCAAAACCATTGGTTTGTTAACATTTTCATGTTTTGAGACACCAAAAACACTTCATAGTAGTAAAAATATTTTGCTTACCCTTGTCATTAAAAAACCCCAAACACAGAAGTTAATATTTTTACTCTAAAATGTCATTTTACCTCAGTGTCCTTAACATTGTTTTTTTTTTAAATGTAAATATTCCATATTTTATTCTTTACAGGGTTTGAATCAGGAAAGTGTCCAGGCAGACAGTTTGGCAGTTTGATTTTTTAATCTTAACCTTTCAGCAAAAACATCGGTAAAAAAATTTCCTATGAAATGAACTGTTTAGCTAATTTCCCTTATCTATTCTGCACAGTCTGACCTATATTTTTATTGTGTGAAACACAGAATTTTCTGCTTAAGGGTAGACTGATAGTGTACTTGATGTTATCCCTAATTTTCTCACTACCACTACAGGGGGCTAAAATTTTATGATGCTCCCTCTTAATTTAATGGTAGTTAAATACCTTCTGAAATAAAGAGAGGGGGCAAGCAGGCTGAGGAGGCATATTCAAGAACTTCCATAATAGCTTTGATTACACTCTGTAATACTTGGCAATAGTAGAGAATAGAAAATTAAGCAAAATCTAAGGAACAACTCATGTATTTAAGTTGATCTCACCTACATCAAGATTCTCCCAGCTAAAAAAATGAACTGCTGACATGAACGTAATAATCAACCACCAGAAAGCATGAGAAAACGAAAGTTTCTCACACTGTCCCATGGGGGAGGCAAACTTAGAAGTGGTAAACAAAAAGAGGAAAGGTATGAAGTGTGCCATAGGTATGGAATACTTGCAGATGCTCTTTGTATAGCCATAATGCTTGGGAAGGCAGTTCTTGTAATTTTCTTTGTGGAATGAGTCTCAAGAAATTCTAAAAGTACCCCCAAACTGTATGAAAAACAGTGGGAAATTCCAGCTTCAGCAGCTGATGGTCAATTGCTACAAACTCGGCATTTTGCACATGAGTATTTTTGCTTAATAAACCTCTGAAGTCTGAATCAAAAAACCTGAGACTTGGGGCTGACTCCTGTTTTTGTTAACACAAGTTCCAGTACCAAAAATTACGCTGCTTACTTTTTTATGAGTTTGGTTCTGAACATGTATGGATAAAGTACACTATTTTTTAATGTCATTTAAGTAAAACATGCTGTTTCTACTACTCTTTCTTCTTCTTTTTTTTTTTTTTTTAATTTTAATAGCAATATATCTTGCAGTCCTCAAATCTGCGAGCAGTAAAGCACTACACCAACTTGTTTATCACAGTTATCAGTGCACTTGTTTGTGTGAGATTTGTTAACAGAA
>NDXB01022155.1:14401-24703 GCA_002631895.1 Agapornis roseicollis | reverse complement strand
AAAAGAACAAAAAAATTTTAAAAAAAAAAAAAAAAAAAACTAACCCCAAAAAACAAACAAACAAAAAACCCCCAACAACGTAGGAAGGTCTTTGGCTTTCATCTTTGCTAGAGAGTATTTTCTTGTTTCATTCCAAAAACTGAAAAATAAGAAGTAGTATATGCAGAACAGTATATTTGTCTGTGTGGCTACTTGTATACTGGGTCAACACAATATTTCCTTTGTACATGTTAGCATCATTTGTTTCCTTTGTTGATTACAATGATTTTGTTATTGTTGTCAGTAGCAAGGGTGATAATGGGGTTGTTATTCATGGAATTATCTATCTATGACTGGGAAGCAGACCTGCCTGTAGCACTTGTATTTCTATAATATATCTGTAATTATGCATTCGGGAAATTTGACAGCAAAATGTCAAAACAAAAGCAGATTTTCTCTGTTGAAGGTACTTGAAGACAAACAACGTTACATCAGAAGCTTGTATCTGGTTCAGACAGGCTATTTACTGCAACAAAAAAAAAAATAGCCTTAACTTTCAGCCTTCCATGCCTCATGTTAAAAAGCTCTGTCACTTCCTTATCAGCAGAGTAGTGGGCAAAGATGAACAGGAGTCACAAAAAGAGTTAAAGAAAATTATCACTTCAGAAGACTGGTTTCCTGTAGCTTTGAAAAATGAGGGTTTCCTTTAGTAGTATTTAATAGTTATGGCTGAGTACATCTCCTTCTTTACAGGCATTCCTAACACCCATGTGAGACATTATTGATTTTCACACAAGAGAATGTCTGCTTGCTTGTTGGAGCTAATGTAATGCTCACAGGAGGCTGTACCAAGCTCCAAAAAGAAGCAGTGATAAATTCCCTCATTCTGTGTAAGGGACAATATATTCCTTTCTTTTACCCTCTGATATCTACAGTCTGACAGCTTTATACATCAGTGTTTATGAATCACCAAACAGGCAGTGGGAGTTAATTCTACTAAAAAATAAGGTGGTGCATTTCAGATTATGGTTGAAGGTGGAGTTTAATGGTCTACATAAAAGGTTAACACCAAAAGAGTTTTGATCACCAAAAGACTTTAGGTTTAATGAACTATTTTTTTTTTTTCAGAAAGATAGTATTTCAATCCTGTTATTTACAATGAGCATAAAAAAAAAAAAAAAAAAAAAAAAAAGAAATTAAATACTTTTAATATCTGCCATAACTTTGAGGAGAAGACTGATTTATTTAGTTCAAGTAGGGGAAATCTCTACAGCTGCTGTTTNACAATGAAAATAAAAAAAAAAAAAAATAGAAAAGAAAGCAATTAAAGCTAACATCAGACTGAATCTTTTGGTAGAATCTTTTACATAGGTGGTAAGAAAAGACTGACATGGAAAACAGGGTTTTGTGCTACAGACACAGGTGTGACTTCTGTACCTGCACTGAAAGTTTCCAGCAGACCCATGTGTAAAGAGATATGTGAGCATTCAGTCAGGAAAATCTATGGTGGCTGTCACACAGCACTCCCTCTTTCACCTTCTTAATTCTTATTTTGCTTTTGACAGTTGGTAAGTCATCTTTTTAATGGCTCACCACAGTTTTAATGCACAACTTCAGACCAAATTGTTTGAAACCATGACTTAATTCATGGAATCTATTAAAAAATGTGTTGACAGCCTTCATTCCAGGAAGAAAATGTTAATTACTTGTATCACAGTAGCACTCAAGATTCAGGCCATATTGCCCTAGATTATAGATATGCATAGTTCTTGTATGTGACTGTTTTTCTCTCGAAATGGAATTGACTGATATGAAGTACTGCCACAGTTATTTTGCACAATACAGAGCTAGCTGTTATTATTGTATAGGTAAGGAATGGTGCCAAAAGCATGCTAACTGAACTGTCTAAGGTCGCAGAGAGGTGTATGGCAGAGTAAAGAATCACTTATGGACATGTCTCTTGAGTCTTTGTCTCACACAACAAGAATGAATTACTTTTCCTGGGGACATAATATCCACATGATAGTATAGAAAGTATATGATGGATAAACATGACTTTTAAAAATTGGCTGTTCCCATCTGATGATTTGTATTCTGAAGTTCATTTTTGAGATATCCTTAGGTTTAGGTATACTTTGCAAATCCACCAAATCCAAAATGCTTCCAACTGGGCATTTAAAATCTGGGGCACCCAGATCAGTGGCTGTTTGCGAACATTTGCTCTTACAACTGTGATTTGACCTATATAAGAGAGTAATTCAGAAATGTCTGGAGTCTTATTTTGTTCAACAGATCTGTAACTGATATGGGCTAATGAAATATCATTCACCATAGTTCCTAGCCAGATTCACAACAACTTCTTGGTCCATCTGTTCACTGAAGACACAGAATTTTACATATCTCTTTGTACCCATATTTGTAAAGTCTGTATTTAACTTCCTCCATTATATTTATGGTCCTTTCTCAGTCAGAAATACAGAAACAAGTGGATTCAAGAAATAGAAAATAACATAGATGGAATACAGTAAGTATATAAAACCCCATCTAAAATAAAAAAAGAAAACACACCTCAACATGCTTAAATCTTTACTGAATAATCTTCTGCTGCTCAGAAATACATATTTATGTGAATTCACTTCAGAGTTCTTGCCTTTCTACCAATAACAAACCACAAATAGCTAAAGTGAACAGCACATGAATAACGAATAGGCTAAATATTAATCATTCAAAATATTCACTAAGTACTTAGAATTTTTAACTACTTTAAAAGAACTACTAATGATGTCTTCAGCAAAAAGGAAATTAAATGAATAAGTAAGGATTTTATTGTATGCAACTTCTGTGGATGGTTATTACCAAGCTTTTACATATATATTTTTCTTACAGATACTAGCTACATGTTGAATAATAATATTTTTAAAGTATGCTGCTCACTTATTTGTTAGAAATCCTAATTAGTAAGTGTTTCTCTGCTTATAAGACATAGATAAAGGCAGGGGCTTGTTAAATTAGTTTTTTCCTAACAATAACATGTAGTGTATATGTAAATAAAGCCATAAACATAAAATTTTTATATTGGTTGAAAGGATCCGCATGAAAGAGTTAAGTTTGTCTTAGCAGTGTGGCTGTTTTCTTTTATTGTCTTAACTGCCAGGAAATGTAGCCTGATTATAAAAGACTGATGGAAAAAAATAAGTTAAAGGAGCCCATGTTTCATTTATGAATTTTTAAATAGAGAGATGCACAGGTAACACTCTTGTCTATACCTATCCAGTCTTTCTAGAAAGTGTGTAAACATATTTACTTGCAATGAACAAAAAATTGAATCCCCGAAGTTGTAGTGTCCCACTGATTTACTTTTCTTTCTTTGTTGAGCAATAAGCTGTTGGTGAAAAGGGGTTAAATACAGTTTCTAAATGAAAAAGTGTTTTATTGTGTCAAGTGTCAGGAAGTGAGTAGAGGTGCAAAGGAAAGAGAGAGCGAGAGAATAAGATCGTTAGAGCTGATACCATAAAGTGTAACATAAATTCAGAGATGACAGAGCAGGTGAGGTCTTTGAAATGCAGCCATCACAATAATGTCACCTACAGCTGAGAATCCACAGAAGAAGAAAAAGAATGAGAAAAAAATAAAAAAAAAGGGGGGAGGGGTGTCTGGGGGGAGGGAGAGAAAAGGAAAGAAATAGCATAACCACAATTCAAATGTGATCCAAATACAGAGCAACAGATTTTACTATATGGAACCTACTGAAACAATTTTTCAAAAAGCCCCTTTCAAGTAAGCATTGAGTAAAATAGGAGGAATATCATGTAGGCCTTTCATAGGAAGTATGTAATTTCTTTTTAGCAAGTAACTTTCTTGGAGTGCCAGATTCTGTCTTATAGAATTAAAATAGAAACATAAATTGCATGAACATTTGGCCCTACACATATTGTTACTTTGACTGTTCCTTTTATCTTGTCAGATACCACAAACTTTGACAAGTTTATTTGTGCTCACTGTGATAAATTCTATAGTAGTGCACATAAATATACGTATTTGCCCCAATAAAGAGTGTTATAGCAGACACGCTTTTGTTTTCATGTAAAGCTTCTTCATGACTATCCAAGGAAATGATTGCAGGAAATTTTCCTTCTATTCTTTTCTCCACTGCCACAGTATTTCACCTTGTAGGAAACCTGTTGCTCTTCTTAACTGTCTCAGCTACACACATCCCATTGTTTTTGCTGCCCGAGGGCAAAATCCTGCAGTCAAGATTACACAGACAAAGCTTACATTGAAATGAATAGGAGTGCTACTCACATAGGGCTAAAAGATTCTCTGGTGATGAAAATAACTGATATACAATGTAGGCCAAGCTTTTAGACAGTATAAATCAGTGTAACTCCACTACAATGGAACAGAATTAGCATGCTTCAGCCAAGGAAGTGATGCTACATGTGCTGCACTTTCATATTATGAAAGAGATATTTGTTACATCAGGAAACAGGGCTGATGCTACAGTGGCCTTGTCAATTAGAAAAGAAAAAAGAAACTTAAAAAACCTACTGCACATTAAGAACACTTTTTGTCCAAATGTTGCATCTTGTGATGATGAGAGAGCATATAAACCATATTTCATCAAAGACCAAACTTTGCAGGGCTCATACAAGATTCATTCCTGTTTACATCATATGTCAGATTTCTAGCTGTTAACACACTAAGGGCTGTGTTGCATCTTCTGAAATCTATTTAAGTTTCAGAGCTGGGAAGAGGGGGACTTCGAACTTTTCAAGAAAAGGATTAAAAAGAAAGGCACTAGAAGTCAGTGTGAAAAATAAGCACTATCTAGAATAAGAGAGAGTATGTCAGACTGGTAAAAAGGAGAAGCAAGGCACACTGTCAACATCAAAAAGGGAGAAAGGACTTTTAAAATGAAAATGGCTATGTGCTACTAGGTATCCTGAAACTAAAACAGTTCTAAAAGTTTGACAAAATAGAAAGCTACTTGTCAGACTTCAGTAATTTATGTGCCATTTGCTTAGATGAGAAAGTCAACACAGGACAATTCTCTAATAATTAACATTTAACTTGTTGTGCATAAGCAATTATTTCAGCACCAACTTTTCCTATGCTACAAGCATATGTCTTCTGCTTACCTACAATGAAAATGAGAACTAGGGACTAAAGAAAAGTTTATACATTTTCTAGAGTGCAGAATTTCTACCCAACAGACTGGTTTTTAAATAGACATGGTGACAAGTATCTGTTTCATTATACTGTAAGCCCAAATTGAATATGACTACTGCAGAAGATATTGGGGAATATCTTTGAGATAACAAAGTTGGTGAATAGCTTTGAGAAAAGCAGTGCACTAAGTTTTAGTTTTATTTTCATCAATGGCTACTAATGGCAAAGTATTCACATTTGGGAAAGCTACTTTGAGAGATGAGATCCTTTGTCCTGAAAGCTATACTTCCCAGTGAACTGTTGGCCATGTAACATGTTTTCAAAGAGCTTCTAAAAGTAGATATACCAACTGATGATATTTTTTACCTTCTCTCTACACACTACTCACCCAGTATTTTTGATGCAATTATTTTCACAGCTATTAACAGATAAATCTGACTGCTTTCAGAAGGAGAGGCTGGACTAAGTGATCTGTAGAAGTCCCTTCCAACCTTAACTATTCTGTAATTCTGTGATCTTTTCAAAGGAATAGCTCTTCCCTTCTTAGTATGCTCTGTTTCAGGAAAAGGCTCGGCTCAGATTTAAATGATCTAAGCTCCACCTTTGCTCTTACATAGACTGTCTTTTAATAGTGAAATGTCTTTGACAGCATGGAGTTATTTCACAAGCTTTTTATTTCTGTAGTACTTGCACTGATGCATTTGCCTTGGCAGAGGAAAACCCCAGGATAACTGTGAGGGGGATTCCTGGACTTGAAATCTATGCCCTTATTATTTTCTTTCTGTTTTTTCTAAATTTTATTTCTACTGTATTCTATTTCTACCTGTACTCTTACTTGTATCCTGCTTTTTTTTTAGTCTGTGACTTCTATAGTACACATCACTACTTCCATGCTGTATTTTCTTCTCCTTGGCCAAGAGTATGTTCAGTGTATTTGCAAGCAACTTCTCAAATTCTGGTAGAACAAATAGCTAGAAAGGGTTCCCAGTCTTCCTTATTTTCCCAGATAAATCTGAGTAGCAGATTATGAGAGTGTATTTTTTCCTCTGCTCTTACCTGTAACAGCTTTTTCTGACATACAGCTTTTAGATCTGACTTATGGAAGGAGTGACCACATGGGTTCTCTAGTGGCAAGGGACTACTTAGTGATAATAGAGGGCATTAGATAAGCATAGAGGAAGTAAAGGCTTGATCCCAGATTAAAACAATAACAAGACAGTTTAGTTTAAGACATTCTATTTCATAGAGAGAGTGCTGGACTTTATGTAGGATATAAAGCATGTCTCACAGCAAGGATAGACTATTTTATGCAATAGATCTGCCCTCAGTACCCAGGCTTCTGAGTACATCTACCTTCTGTGGATTTGGTATGAAAAGAAGTGCAGCAGGAAGAAAATACAACTCCTGCTGTTTTGTGATTTCTCAGCAGAATTAGAGCAAGGATGCTTATTTCCTATTGCCCTTTGGAAAAATCACCTGCCTGCCTGTCTTCATGACCTTATTTGTAGCAAATCTCAGCTAAACCAGAGAGAATCCTTATGCAGCCCAGGGAGCGTGATTGAGCAAGATGTTATATGGTTAACAGCCATTCTTAGCTATCTGCAAGCACATCTTTCTCTTTACAAAGGAGCTGGATGCTGCAGTGCTGGGTATTGCTGACAGGCTTGAATCACACAGATTAAAGCAAGGGATATTCACCAAAATAATGAAATATTTTCTGTAATGACAGAAATTAATAAAATAATGAACAAGGAGGAAATATAGTCCTCTAGGGTGTTTTATAACTTGACTAAAGGTATCATGGATAGCAGGGACTTTGCAGGCTGTCAGCATTAACATTAGCAGTTTTTAACCATGACCTGAGCTCTGACAAGCTGTTTCCACACTGTCAGTCTCTCTGCTTGAGCTGGCAAGTCGTATATAGTAAAACTGTCCAGACTTTAACTGTGCAGTAACTTAAAAAGCCTATCTGGTGCATTTGCCTGTCCCACCAGCATGAAGAGAGCCTGGAAAAGTCTGAGTGACCTGTTAATCTGAGCAATCTTATTGGATAGTTAAAAACAAAACATCAACATGCACCACCAGGTTGGCTTGAGAATCCTCACTGCCTTTCTGTTTCAGCAGATTTCCTAGAAAATACCTCACTGCTGCTTAGTTCAGGCATTGATTAAAATGCTTTCTTAAAGAGTTAAAAAAAAGCAATTTTCCCTCTTAACCATTGAAATGTTCATGCAAAAAAATTGTTGACTAGAAGGTACTAATGACTTTAGGATCTGTATGTTTTTCATTTTCAACATCATCAGGGTTTTTGCTGTACCTTTGAGTTCAGTATCACTTTTCAAATCCTAGTTGTGGGCATTCTACTGTGCACTTGGAGTTGCCCAGGAAGGAGATCTGAGTGTGTAGGACCACAGGTGAATTGCACCATGGCAATCTTGCCAGAACCCCAGTTTGGACAGCAGGCTAGACAACACAGAACTCAGCTGCTCCGCAATCTAGATATAGCAAATAATGCTTAAATACTCTTACAAATACCAAACTCATCCTATTCTGCCAGGTTATTCTGTGTAAATTATTTCTTTCCTTCCTTCCTTAATTAAAAGTGTGTCCTGGGTTCAGCAGTAGCAGTCATGGTACTGCATTTCCTAAAAGATCCTAAATTTTCATCAAGAATAGAACGATATTTAGAACTGCAAAAAAACCTCTGTCTGAACAGTATGAACAAAGTTTATAATTTCATATGGAGACCCTGGAAGGGTCAGACTATAAGGTGAAGATTCTAGGTTATAAATAAAAGAAAACACCTGCTTAACAATAAAATAATGAACACTAATCACTTATTTCCATCCTAATAACTAGTCCTTAGAAGACTCAAGCTAGAAACCTGGCATTTTCTATCTAAGTAGGCATAATACCATTATTCTCAAGCAGAGTCCTTACTATTGTGTATACAAACCTTTCCCTGTGTATGAACACAATCATCCCTTTATGCAGCTGTTCTTCAACCCCTCAGCATGCAGCCCCTCTTTCCACTTGAAGAACTGATGCAGTAAGCCACCTGCAAAATCATTACCCACTCTGACAGGTTACTGGTAAAGAAGAACCACAAGATACTGAGACAGGCATGGTTTTCTTGACTTCCCCATTTATAGAAACAAATCCAATACATATGATTAAGTAGATGGACTGTGCCTATTTTTAGAACACAGAAAGCAATCCTGAAGCCCTTAGATCTGTAGGCAACAATAATGACAGACTTACTTTCGTGAAATCTGTAAACAAAATAAATGTGTGAGCATAAACCTGATGCTAAGAACCATATATGTGAACTTCTACATGATGATTACTACATATGTACATTGATCAGTAGGGAGGAAACTGGAGTACAGAATTTTAAAAGCAGAAATATCTTGCACAATGTTCTTTAGATTTAAACATTTTAAGCAGAATTTGTTTTCTAGGAGACATTCTAAACAGAAAAACTGTTGCTCCCTCATGCCGTGGCTTTACATTAAGTCTACACTACATTAGAAAAAAAAAAAAAGAGAGAGAAACAGAATTAGAACCTTTAGAATAAAAAATTTATTCAAATATAACGGGCAGAGGGGAGTTTGTAAAATTCTACTGTGTTCAATACTGATTTACCACTGCTAGAGACCTTCATCTGCCTAAATACACATATAAGAAGGAAGTGTCAGCTAATCCTCAGTGTTGGTAAAATTTTAAATGTTAGATCAGCTGCACAGGAAGTTCCTTCCTCTTTTGATCTCAGTGTGGGAATGTGAGGTCAAAGCTGCTGTGGTATTACTTGCTTTAATGGGTTTTGCAGGGGCAAAAGATATTTTGGTTTGTGTAACTCCCCAATACAAGTCCTGTTTCCTCTCACAATGAAACAATGAAAGAGTTGGAAACTTTCTTTTCTTTGAGCCTCAAGGAAACAAACTAATCTTGGAAGTGACATTTTCTAAACTCTAAGCTTTTTTTGCTACAATCCCAAGTCAGTCCCAAAAAGTCAGTGACATTTCAGCTGTAGACGTAAAAAGGCAGGATCTGATCCTCCACCAATAGAAACCTGAATGGTCCTGACTGAATTTAATTGAAGTGATAGATTCACTGCCATTTTAAAAATTAAAGCCAGTTTCTCTCATTTTTTCTCAATAATGTTAATGAGCTGTAAACCTGAAAATGATTTCTCTCATGCCTAATGGATTCATGGCATTGTTTGGTAAGTTGCTTGTTTTGTTTTGTCCAAATTACCAGCAAGCACCACCAAATCCTAAGCCCAGATCTTCTAATGAACCTCATATGCTAAGGCACAAGTTGTCCACCATTTGCAAGTCTGAATTTCCTGTGTAAAACAGGTAAATTCTGATTATTATACTTGGACAACATTGTCTGAAATTTAATGCTTTGGCAGCCATTTTGAATGTAGAAATAAAAAGCATTATAGAGCTGCCAAATTACAAACCATAAATTATCATCTAATAGTGAAGTGACACAGTATCACCCAATCTAAAAGCACTAGCCCAAAATATTGGAACTTGATTTTCAGTTCCTGAATCTAAACAAAAGTTGACAAAAATTGCCTTATCTGTCTGTGAATTGGAAGGTTAAATCAAATCATCCATGAAACAAAACCTCCTGAAATGCAATTCTGTCTGCAGACTTTCAGGGTTCCCTTTCATTTTGAAAATGTAATGTTGAACTACTTACGTATGTACAGTACAGTGGAATGCAACAAAAGAAATGACAAATGAACCACTTAAAGCAATCATGCAGAAACTGGCTATAGCAGATATTCAGACTTGTCTTGAAGTACATTCTTAGGTATGTGTGCTGTTACCTCTGAAGTGTAAGGTAGTAATTATCATAAAGGTCTTTATGTCCTCAGCAACCCAAACAGCAGAGCAAGAAATTGAGTAATCAGTTAAGCCCATGACTCTTCACATGGGCAGTCATTGGCAGGGGAACATAAGACATGCAAGGTTTGTTTCTTTCATTATATGTTTTGACAGTTCATGTGCAAACTTAGTCAGATCCAAGATGAATTTTTTTATTAGTTTTACTCTGCTTTTAATTAAATTTTTTTTGTTTGTTCTTTGGTAGCTTGTTTTTGTTCTTTTATTTTTTTTTTTTTCTTTTCTTTGCTGCAGT
>NDXB01022154.1:0-15823 GCA_002631895.1 Agapornis roseicollis | reverse complement strand
TTTTTTTTTGTTGTTTTTTGGTTTGTTTTTTTTTTTTTTTTATCACATTAATGCAGTTCTGGAACTAATCACATTTAGAACTGAGAAACCAAAGTCAAGAGTACGTAATGTTATTTTCTTACTTGAACAGTTATGTTGTCTTTCCTCTTCAACAGAAATCATTAAGAGCAGACCTGCAAAAATTTGTCACCTCCCTTTGTGTGAGCCTTAATAATTTATCAGTCAAGATTCTCTCTTTTCTTATTTTCTACAAAACAGTTGAGGAGGATCCTTTCCTTTCAAGTTGTTATGTACATAACATAGAGCAATTTCCTTCAGTATTTAATGGTAAGAGGCAGAGGGCAGATCAGAATAGGATTTTAACTTGCATGTTTGCAGTCATACAATAGAGGTGGCACTGTTCTTGTTAGTCATACGGTTTAGGTGAGCAGAGCTGCATGTTGCAAGCTTTCTTTCTTTACTTCCTTTCCCCTCCAGTTTTACTAAATGGTATTTAGTCCTTCATAGAGGACTGAAAAATAATTCTGTTTCATTCAAATCTCAGTTCCAGTGCTGGAAAAGAATTACTTCAGTGATCTTTGGGTCATATGATTCCTTTAGGCAGATCCCTTTGTGTAAGGCATTTTTATCATTTGAATCTGGTACTGCATATCATTCCAGTACAACCTCCATTACAGTCTAGTGGTGTCTTTGTATTTGAAGCTACTTGTTTTCTTCTGTTATTTTAAGTCCTCTTCTTAAATAGAACCAGCAATTCTGCCACATGCTTAGTTGATAGTATGCCTCAGAAAGTTATCTTTTTTCCCTATAGAACAATTTTATTTAAAAAAGCTCTTCTCTTCTGCATTGCTTCCATAGAATATGTTTGCTTTAAATTTTTGATCTGGTTTGAGGTTTTGGGGTGTTTTTTTTTTCTTTTTTTTTTAACTGTTATGGGTGGTAGCGGACACTGATACCTCAGAAAATTTTAGTATGGTGCAACCGAGTTTCTTTCTTTCAGCTCCTAACAGTACACATCATGGGACTTCTCAACCTAAAACAGCACCCAGTCCACATGTTCCTCCAACTAGAAAAAGTAAGCTTATCAATATTTTGCTTTTTACTGCATGAAAGTTTTATCAGTTTGAAAATTGTCAAAATTTACTAGTTCTCTGAAAGTACACAGGTAATTACTGCATATACTGTGGTTTACTGTCATTATTATTTTTGCTATATAGCTGTCATGGAACAAGGTAGTCTGCTAAATATTATACATGTCAATAACTCGTAGGGCATGGTAGGGAAATGAGGGTTAACAGTCATCTTGAGCCTTTGCACATCAGAAAATTAGTGTCTTAATTTCTACAAAATGTGACAGAAGTATTTATATTTTCCAGTTACTTATTTACAAGTGTAGAATTACGCTACTTTCCTCTTGCCAAAACTTTGAAACTACTTCTGTCCATTTGAAACTTGGCAGTAAATTTCCATGTTTCTTCTTTGCTGGAGGTTTTTTTTAATGCACAGCTGAGTAAAATAAGCAACGGATTTTTAGCATAGGAAACACTTAAGAAGCGCAGTAAGGTTAAGTGTTAGAACTACAGCAGTTTACTCTGTACAAAGCTCTGTGTGATAGAGCTGAAAGGAGTGGAGAGTTAATCCAACACTACACTGTAACAGTCACTTTGTCTTTAGTCTCTGCATGAGCACTGTCAGGATATCTCTTTGTGATTACTTTCAAATGGAAATAATTTCTAAAAAAAATTTATGGCCAAAAGTGAATCTTCTGTCAGGAAAATCAAAAGGTTTATATTGAATTGTTATTCTCAGTAACATGTTCAAAACTTTGCACATCTACAGGTCCGAAAGAAAGTCAGCGAGTTTCTTCCAAGCCTAGGGCATCACCAGGTCTGGGCGTAACATACACAAAAACTGGTAAATACACTGTTCTGCTGTTGTGTTTGAAAATCCATGGTTTATTTTGTGTTGTCTTTCCTCAATGAAGCAAGTGTTGATTAACATCTCTTCTTATTACAGACAAATAGGTTTTCTAATGATCACATGTTTAAAGGAAGATAGAGCTGATTTGTATTTTTAATGGCTGAGTTTTGATGAGTTGTGTATGCTTTTCAACCACATGACGACTGTCACTGATGAATAATCTGCATATTGTGGTAGACAACATGCAAACATTATAAGAAAGTTCTTGGAAGAAATTTCATCTTTTGTGCCAATCAAAAGTTCTTAGAGAAAAACATATTTGAGGTCCTTTGTGTATGACTCTAAATATCTACATGAAACCACTTTTATGTTTGTGTGCTTTGGTAATGGAATCTGACTCTTTAAAGTATGTACTTAATAGGGATTTTAATGGTTTGGTAGTGAACCACCAAACCTCTGTAACTCCTGGTGGTTGTGAAATCAGTTATGTAAAAGGGAGTATTTTTACCCTTTTGCATGTACTTATTGCTACTTCTGTGTATGTTCTTGTTTTTATGAAGTTTTAGCACCTACTGTATATACAATTGAACAATAAAAGACAGCAACAGGTAAAGATGTTACCTTGGGCTGGTCATTATTTTTTCCCTGCTGCTCCTTTGAGCTTATTAGTCTGTTTTTCACATGCCATCTTAATTTTACTGTGTTCTAGATATTGAAAGATTCCTAGCTGTTTTGTTGTCTTCACAGTAAGTTTCTTTCATTATCATACACACTGTAATTCTTTGACACTTGCAGGAGACAAGCATGTCATGGGTATTGCAGTTGTGAGCTCTGACATACAGAGGGAAACATGTCTACTGTAGTTGTCTGTGTTCTTTCAGGTTCTGTTGCTTGACTTCAGATTTCGCTTACTAGATCAATTTTCCAACCATGTTTTAGTTCAGGATTTTCTTTTCTTTTGAAATTCCTCTATGCATCTGACACTCCATTTTTCAGACTCACATAAGGATTTTATTTTTCTTTGCAAGCACAAGGCATGCAGTGTTTGTGAAATAAACCTGTCTGTATCTGAAGACTATAAACCCTTAAAACAGGACTTTTCTTTCAGCTCCTCAAGAACCACAACATACTCCCTTTAAACCTAAACCAGATCCCATCCCAGATGCGCCACACAGGAAGCCTGGTAAATTATCAGATATTTTTGTCAAGCTGCAGTAGATAATTGAACACTTTCAGGAGGGTAATGGTGGGCGTTATCAACAGTGCATTTGCCATTACCTCGGTATCCTGGTAACTCAAAAAAATTTCTGCAATGCTGCAGTTAACTCATACCACTGATGCAACAATTCAAGATTATTATTTTTTTTATATTATGTTGATGTTACCAGAAGAAGAAATGGTAGTGACCTGTATGTTTAAATCATTGATAAAAAGTTATCCACAGCTTGTATCCATGCAACAGACTTCAGTTGTTTGCACCATGCTTTGAACCTGTTGTGAGAGAAGCCTCTTAAAGCTTTTGCAGTGGTTTTCCTTTATATGCATATATTCATCCAGATCAGACTAAGGATTCCCTTTAGTTGTATTTGAGTTAGGAGACTCTCCACCATAAATGTGACTGAAATGTCTAAAATAATCACTGATTTCACTGAAGAGCTATTATTCTTGTTTTTTAAATATCTATAAAATAAAACCCCAAACAAACAAAACTGAACTCTCTGTAGTCATAAATCTCTAAGGGTAAATGCCCATTGTTGTTTTAAAACATCTCTTTTCTAGTGTATATAGTATAGTGCTGAAGAGTTTTTTGAAGGGGTGGTTTTTTGAAGGGGTGGGAGTAAAAGGGAGAGTCTTTATTATTCTGAGCATTATCAACATTTCTTCCAACAGAAATCATTCCAGCCTTCCATGAACCAGATACTACTACAATTCCTCACATTCCTGAAAGAACAAAGGCAACATTGGGTAATAATGTGTATTTCATAAATAATAATCTATTTTCTATTCTTGTTAAAGAAGATCTCCTTAGCAAGAGCTCATTACATACATTAAAAACTAATGATGAAGTTTTGCTCTGCTTCTAGATACTTGCTTGCCCTCTGGTCTTGGCAAGGGTAATAATGCATGAGTTCATTTACTTTTGAAGGTTCTTTTCCTCATCTCATAGCCTTCCCAGTCAGGATGGTGTAATTCTTTAAGATGTTACATATTTTGCAATAAAAGGAAACTTTATTTAAAGAGTATGTAGTGAATCCTGTAACTTCTGCATATGAGGTATGGATACTGTCATCCTAAAATCTTTTTCACTGCAAGGAAATTATAAGTTATCAGCCATAGCATAACATATACCAAAATGGACCAGATATGTGACCCTCCCAATCAAATACTAGTTCTTAAAGCCATCTTCTCTGCTAACTCCTAGTCATCTTGAGAAAACTTACTGAATCATATGAAACATTAGCTGAAAATTCTTTATTCTTAAGTGTCAGATGTGGACCAAATAAAGATCAATAAATTCAAGCAGTATTGGGCAGCAGGAGTATTGCTTGAGCAATCTCTGTTAATAATCAGCTCTCTATCCCCAGTTTAAAGCCAACACTGATCACAATTTTCTGAGAATAAAATGGTATCACTAATGAACTATTAATAGGCATTCAGTAATCTTTGAAGTATGCCTTTTCTTTCTGAGGAATAGGAAATGAAAAAAAACTTTTCTATTTCAATATATATCCCCTGTATGCATGAATTACTTAGGTTAATATTCATTTGATATCCCTGTGTAGCTTTATGAAGTTTACGTGCTATGTTATATATGTATCTGGGGCTATCTGATGCAATATTCATGTGCGGAAAATAGCTCACCAGAGCTAAGAGGGTGAAGAATGCACAGACTAGGGCAGATATTTTGAAGATCATTTCCACTGGTGTGGATCAGACTACCTGGTGCCAAGATAACTTTTTACAGTAAGTGATTCCTACATGGCAACAATTTTAACTGAGCAGTATGAAGACGAGATTAAATAGTTCCCACATAAAAAACAAAGGGTTTAATTCATAAATCAAGTCTGATACTAAGGGCCCACTGAAAAGCAGATCCTGTCCTCAGATACTCATGTATGGCAGATGTGGCAGATGTGGAAGATGTAAGATGCAACTGTTTATTTCCGTTCTGTCACTGTAAGCTCTTTGTGACTGCTTCATCCAAAGCTACAAATTTGCATATAATGAAGTCTGTGTCAGTAGCCATTTAACTTATTTCCCTTTCTTTCCAGGAATTCCAGCTGTTTGAATTTCAGCTTTACCCATTCATAATTTGCCTTATTACAGATCAGATTGTACTTACATTCTTTGTGTGCTATGAAAGAAGCTTGGGTTTCAATTATTGTTATGGGTGCTGTTTGTTTTTATTTCAGCTCCAACTGAAAAACAGTTCATTCATATCAAACCAAAAGCATCTGAAAAACCAAGAGTGCCACACACCAAACCTGGTAATGGAATCCTTCCTTTAATTTTGTGTGTTTGTGTTTAATAATTCTTTCCTTTAACCTTGGGTTTTGTTCTTTTTAATGGAATTGTTCATAGCTGGCTTTGTGCTCAAACAAAGGCATTACACTCATTCAAAATATGCTGAAACTACACTAACAATAATTGGGCGATTTCTAGTATGCATCGAAAATGATTTTCCTCCTTTGTGTTAACTACAGCAAATGCTGATTAAAATGCAGTAATGTGGATGCTGACAAATTTCAGTGGCTGGATAGACAGTGTTCTCTCTGATTACTTCCTAGTAATCAGAGATGCAACTCTATGGGCACTTTTTTTTGTTTCCATCTATAAAACGCAGCAGAACTCCAATGTGCTTGTACAATTGACAACTGACACTGTGTGCTATCCTGAAAGAAGTCTTTAAAATAGTTACAGGGGGCTGAGTCTCTTTGCATTTTTGTTACAGAAAGAATGTACAGAAATTAACAATATCTGTTGGCAGCTGATTCTGCCGCACTTACTCTTCTACACTTTAGTTTAGGGCATTTTTAAAGTTTTAGAAATAGTGCATTTCTAAAACAGTTTAATATTCTAAGATTCTTCACATTCTCTCCTTAACAGCAATACATCAGACAACTCCACAACCAGTTATTACAAAATCTTCTACTACCACCGAGCATTCAAGGGCAACAATGGGTAAATAAATTTTCTTAATGTTAAGATACAGGTATTCTTAATTTTTCAGTGAAGAAATCCCTAGAGAACATGCTCCAGTATGGTACTTTGTGAAACATCATTCCACTTATACTTCATTCTGCTTGCACATGTGCATGTTTCTTAGTACAGATGAGTTTCAGTTCTGTCCTAGAAGTAAAGCAGAAATAGCCTACAACTCATGTCTGGTCAGAGAACTGTATTTGTCAAATCACCAACCAAATTCAGTGGTCTAATTTTAATCTTAGAGCAAAAATTTTAGCCTCAACTCAATTTATCCTACAGCACTGTGCTAGGACTTTTCTGTGGTTCGGATAGTCATTTTATTTCAGGTTCCAGAAAGCCATGGAATAGTTATTGTCTTTTTTTCAGGCATTTGAGGCATGAATTCTCTGTGGGCTAAATATGACATTGGATCATGACTCCTGAAAAATACAGTAATAATCTTTTTCTTTTCTTTCAGCTCCAAAAGAAACATGGCTCATTCCTTCCAAACCCAGAACATCTGTTGGGCCAGAAGTACCACAGACTAAACCTGGTAATTTAAAGCTTTTAACTTTAAAAGTGTTATTGTGGCACTGCTTTAGTTACACTGTCTTCTGTCATTCAGTATTGCAGTCATGTGACATCCATGATTTGTGGACAGAAATTAGCATCATTGCTCAGCTCAAAGTATGTTAATAAATTATATCAAAGAGAATACCCATGAATTGCATCTATTTCCATGGGGAGCAGAAGTTGGTTGGTTTTCTTGAATTAGTGGGTAGCAGCCTTGAAATATACAATAAATTAGATTAATTTTAATAAAAATACTCTGCTGTAGCCAGCTTCACTATGTTCTTTTCTTTTGGGGGATTTATTGCTCTATATACATTTGCTTCAACTTCTCAAGTGCTTTTCAAACTAGAAAACTAGATGCTAAGAGTATAGATACCTTCTTTTTATCAGAAATTTTTGCAGCAACTACAGCAGATTTAGGGATGCATAGTTATAATCCAGTCATGTCATAGCTGACAAGTGCCATATTTTGGTGCCACAAAAAAATTAGTTTTAGTAACGAATTTTAGAAAACAGAATTTATAGGGTTATTCTTTGACTTTGAAATCATTATAACAATACATATGCAAAATTGCTTATGTTAAGAAAGTTGTTAAAACCAAATGGCACTATGCAGCTACTGCTGTATATGCCACTAAGTAGGTTTTTTTCTTGCTTCCTTATTTTAGCCTTATTTCTGAAAAAGAAAAAGATATGTAGTGTGTGCCTCTGGCTGCCAGTCTGCCCTTTTAATCCAGTAACTTAGATATCTCTCATGAAATTCAATCATGTTTGAGTAAGGGAAAAATACCTGAAAGATAAAACCACTACTATAAGCTTTCAGAAAATTTTTAGGAAGTGCAAATTAACATAATCAGCGTGAGAAAGACCAAAGACTGTCAGAACTCCACTTTCAGGGCATTTCTACTGAAGCTGAGGGGAGACCAGCAAAATAGTTGCACTGTGTGGCTGTCATCATGAAAATACATCCAGCCTAATCAGAACATGTGTCTGTCTCACGTCTGTTAAAATTGTCTTAGTAGATGTGGTGATAGCTCTTTAGGAAACAAAGAACACAGATCCTTAATGAAATCCAACATTTTCATTTTCATTTCTCACAGAGCAATGTTCTATTTCTTGTAGCTCCAAGAGCAACACACCTGGGATCGATTAACCTTGTAACAGTTCATGTTGTTGATGGGTCCAAAATGACTTTGGGTAATGAGAATATAATGTCAGTCTATTTTTCATAAAACTTGAGTTCGTCTGCTTTTGCTATATGACTGTATTCACACTTTAATCAACAGAAACACCTTGATATATTTTCATGTTGTGTTCACTTGTTAATCACATTCCACTGCATGTACAAAACATTGCTAGTTTTAATTTTCCAGCCATTTCTTCTTTCATACAATTCTTTCTAAAAATAAGTACTTCATCTGCAAGGCTGAGGAGTCATATGTAAAGGCATTAATGGGTCATCTTTTTTTCTTTTGTCTGACTATATCTTCCCAGTCTTGAAAAGTCTTTTATTTGCATAGAAACATAATTTTCAGCCAGGTTTCTAGAACTGATTCTTTCTGTTTATAATCTGTACAGACAGTTTTTCCCCTTCCCCCTGTGGGGTCTTATATGTAAAAGGAAGTAATTTGCATTTGGTAAGCAATAATATCTCACTTTCAGCTCCCAGTGAAACGTACCAGATTTCACCCAAGGCCAAAACTGCTTTAGCAACTGAAATTCCACACTTCAGTACAGGTAAGTTTTAAGACTTTCTTAAGTTGTTATCTTGAGAGTCTGTAGATCTTAAGTAAAATCAGAACAGTTTAAGTTTTAATGGTCTGTTCATTATTACCTTTAAACTATTTCAAATATATAAAATGAAAATTCATTTTTCCCCTTATCAAGTGGGGGTTTTACTCATTGCTCTGAAAACCAAGGTTTAATCAGTATTGCCTCAAATGTGATACAAAGCTTTAAGCATTATTACTGCTGTGTATTGGATCCTTTAGATGTATAGCGTTGCAAATAAAGATGAAACTGACTTTTTCCTTTTTCTTTATAAAACAGTAAATCTAAATCTATAAAGCTTTTGCCCAATTTAAGTGTCAAAAATGAGTAATATGTTCTTTCCTGCATAAGTATTTTCTCTGACACTGCATTAAGTGTTGGGTATAGAGTGGTTATTAGATTTGAATATCAAATAACCAGCTCAATTTATTTAAAATATTAACAGAGGTTGATAATTTGGCACAAGATGTCAGTGATTACTACTTATGCTTTCAGCTTTCAGTGTGATTCACACAAATTCTGTAACAACTACAATGTCAAAATTATTTGGCAAGTGAAAGGTGACAATAAGGCTAAACGTTTCTGATTTTAACCTAGATGATAACACTATGTTTCAGCAGCCTTACACATTGTCTGCACTGAATACTTCCAGTTGTTTTCTCAGTTTTCGATGTGTTATGATTTTATCTGAACATTTGACCTAGAGAAGGTTTAGTTTGGTGTTCTATTTTGAGATTTTTTGTTTGATTGGTTTTTACAGAACCTAATTAAATGTCTTAAGGCAATGGATACCTTGCAGAGCTAACTCTATATCCATGTACAGCTGGGTAACTGGCTGTTGATATTTTATACATTTTCCTAAGCCTAAATATAAATGCTGTTGATCAGGCTGCATGATGGAGTCATCTGTCCACTCAAGAAACTAGCATTTTCAGTGTGCATTTTAGATTGGAACTCATACATCCATTTTTCTGTATCGCACAGGTGCATGGGCCTTTTCTGGCAAATTACACTGCAGTATTGATGTTCTGTTGACACATAACATTTAAACTGAACATTATTTCTTTTAGCATCCCATAAAACACGTCTCACTTCTGCAAGACCAAAGCCATCTGATAAATCACAGACCAGACGAGGTAATAATTGTTTAGTCAATTTAGGATGGGGTGGAGGATAATTAATTAGTTAATTAATTTCACCTATTCTCAGTAGAATTTTGAGTGTCCTGGGCAAAGAAAAAAGAAGTATTTTTCTTTCGATTAATCAGTCTAGAGCCTTTCCAAATTAGAAAAAAAAAAAAAAGGAAACCAAGTGTTGTTTTCCCTTCTTTAATGTGGAATTGGTGGCATCACACAAAAGTGTGTTGGGTTTTCTTCTCATGGAGGAACTTATTTTCTTTTTTAAACTCTCTCACAGCTCATAGCAGAACCACAATAGCACCAGCTAGAACAAAAGCACCTGGACTGCCCAAGTGGATTGTGCCAACAACAGGTAGAGTTGCAGTTTTGGGTGGTTTTTAACTTGTCAGTAAAAGACATGAACCTTAAATCATGTTGAACCCTGAAAAATATTTTATTATGTTTCATTACTGAAATTAATTCTTCAGGAGTACTTTACGTAAATATGGGAAAACACTGTTGAGAAGGGTTACCCAGTTGCTTAAGTCCAAGTCAGAAGACTTGGTAAGAGAGCCTTAAGGCCAATTTTCTTGCTAGCTACTAGCTATGCACATGGCATGTTTGTGTTAGACCTACTGATATTAAGACTGAAGTATTTGGACTGTGCAGTATTCAGGCTTAAATACTTCAGCACGAAGAAAGTTCCAGGTTGGTGGATGGTAGAGGAGAATGAGAGCTAACACTTCAATTTACATGTCCTTACACACACAGATAACATACATCCTTAACCACAAAGATTTATTCAGAATACTGGTTTGTTTGTTGAAAAAAATCATTCATCCTTTTTCAGTTGTACCTGATACTTTTATCCAATCAAAATAATGTTTTCAGTGCTAATTTATAATGAATCCATACGTTTTATTTAATAAACCGTTAATTTATTCTGTCAATACAAATATTACTGGTATTTTTAATACAGACAAAGGTTAACTAAATAAAGAATTTTTGGATTCTTCATCAATGATGCAGGCTTAAAAAATAATATAGATAAATAAAATGCATATTCAAAGAAAACTTTTGGCTGTTCACCCACTAGTAACAGTGCTACTATCCCATATTATTGTTCTGTGCTAGCCAGGTTAGGATAACCTGAACAATGTGCAGTCTACTTTAAACATCCCTTTTTTTATCCGTATAATATTTCTTCGTACTTCTTCCAGTATATCCTTGGCAATTTAATACATGTTGTTGACTTCAGTATGATTTGAACTCCTCATTCCTGTATATACTTCTGAGAAGCCCACCATGTTTTTAGAAATGAAAAATCTCAAAAGAGGTTGTACATTTAAAGTTGAATATTTAAATTGAATTTTAAATTCAATTTTAAATTTAATTCAAAACTCTGCTCATAAAAAACTTTTCACAAAATGAGGGAGTTTAGGTAACCAATTAAATCACCTGTGTAACTACATATTGCAAACAGAGGAGACTTGGAAAAGAGAACTCTACTAACTCTACTAACCTAATATTACTTCTTTTTCAGTGGGTGATATCTTATAAGTATTTTAAGGTATCCAGATGATTTTTCCATGTAGGGAAATTGATTTCTTCCATTATGAAAATGATGTATTACTTTCTGTGGTTAGCTTATCAGAACCCTTAACATGTGATCAGATGACTTTATTGGACTTCAAGGAACAGTATGTTTCCAGACTTACTTTTAGACATTACTTCATTTTTTTCTTTCTCTGAAGAAAAGCACATTCACTGAAGAGCCATGGACACTTGTTTCAAGACCAGTTCCTTGCTGGGCTGGCACTGCTGTTAAATGTACTCCAGTTCTTCCTGATTGTGCAAAGACGTTTCACCCCATGCAGAGTATGCTTGGCAGCTGCAAGGCCCAGGTGATAAGCAGTGGAATTTGTTTTTTCCAGCAGCTGCACATGGGATTGTGACTGGTTTCCTGACAGGCTTTTCAGTCTCCTGGCTAGCTATAGTGCCAGATGGTAAACTTGACTGTGGGAAAGAGGCAGGGATTGCCTCCTCATGACTAACAATCCTTCTAGTTTTCAACCATGTCTTAGCCATTTTATTTACTTCATTTTATTGAGAAGGCTTTTCATATTTCTCTTAGTGTGTATAACTGAGTTATTCTTTTATTTAATCTTAAGCTTTTAAAAACTGCTCCTGATGTATTAAGTTTCCAGACAACCATCAGCAAACAAACCTTCTTGTTTAGAGCAACATTTCCATTTCCCTTGTAAAAAAAAGGTTGGGTTTCATTATAGTCATATAGCCATTAACTTTGTGCTAAAATTTCATTTTATTTTTGAAAGTGTGGCTGTATAGCCAAGTTCTGGAGAAACTCAAGATTTAAGATATTTCATTTTGCTTTATCAAAGGCACTTTTTCCAGTTCTTCCCTTAAAATGATCCACCCTTCTAATTGTATGCCTTCTACTAAAGATGCAGTAGTTTTAAGGTGCTCCAGACCCCCATGAATGTTTTCAGGAAAAAAGATAGAGGTAAAACAAGACACAAACACACATGCAAGTAATACATGTATTTTCAGTTTTGTAAAAAGCTTAGATGAATGTGGTAAGCCAAAATGCTTATAATAAGCAAATTATATTTGCTAGCACAAGGCAAATACTATGATAAATGTAACAAGCTGCTTGATAGAGAAGGGACCTGCAGTGAAAATTCAAAATTTTATGTAACTTCAAAGTCCTTCCAGGTAACTCTCAGTTACGTCCTGGGCATGACGTGCCATGGTATGGAATACCTCTTTGGTCAGTTTGGGTCCTGTCCCTGCTTCCTCCCAGCCTCCCCTCCTCCCTGGCAGAGCATGAGGCTCACAAAGTCCTTGGTCAGAGTAAACATTGCTTAGCAACAACTAAAAACATTGGTGTTATCAGTTTTGTTTCCGGGTTAAGTCAAAACACAGTGCTGCACCAGCTACTAAGGAGGAGAAAAACTGACTGCTATTGCTGAACCCAGGACAGGTTTGAACAACATTTTCCCTGAAACTTCGATGTATTTTTCATTACTACTTTACTAATGACAGAACAGCATTGCCAGTTTGGTAGGGGAGAAAGCAGAGGAAAGAGGTGGATAGTTACTTTTTTCATCTAGAATGTATACAATATTTTGTTCATTCCTGGCTAATTTAACTTAGAAAAGATTGTGATTCTAAATTAGACTGTAAGGAGCAGGCTAGATGTAGGCTTTTCTGTAGACACTAAGATTGGACTAAGCTAGCTTGGAGTTGTAATGGGTACGTGGGTGATAAAGTGTGATTAATCCATGTGCTACTACATTTTGTTGATGCATGTATTGCGAGATGAAGCTAATGAAATTAAATACTCTGACTATGACCTGAGGTGTACAAGATAATTTTTTGTTTTTAAAATTGGTGCTGGTCTTCTCATGCTTCTTCTTCCTCAGACACCATAATGTGAAACACCAATTAGCACTCTGGTACTTAGTATATCTGAAGATCTAATTAACCACTTTAGTTACCTGTCCTGGGTTTAGCAGTAGCAGTCATTTCTTCTCCTTCTTAGTAGCTGATGCAGTTCTGTGTTTTGACTTTTGGCCTGGAAACAGAACTGATAACAGCAATGTTTTTAGTTACTGCTCAAATGTTTACTCTGACCAAGGACTTTCTGAGTCTCATGCTCTGCCAGGGAGGAGGGGAGGCTGGGAGGAAGCAGAGACAGGACACTTGACCCAAACTAGCCAAAGAGGTATTCCATACCATAGAACGCCATGCCCAGGACGTAACTGAGAGTTACCTGGAAGGGCTAGTGCTCTGGGGGTTGGAGGAGGTATTGGTCGGTGCTTGGCCAGGTGGGGTTGGGGTGAGTTATCTGTCGGTGGTTGGTGAGATGCTGTATTCTTTTCCCTTGTTATTTCCTTTCTCATTATTTTTATTGGTGGTAGCAGTAGTGATTTGTGTTACACTTACTAAACTGTTCTTATCTCAACCTGTGGGAGTTGCATTCTTTTGATTCTCCTCCCCATCCCTCCAGGAGCAGGGGGAGGGCAAGAAAGGGGGGTTGAGTGAGTGAATGAACTGTGTGGCTGCATTTAAACCACGACATTACCTTAAGACAAATTGCAGTTATATAAAACCACATCATGTGCTCAGAAACTCTGTTCACAGGGATCAGGTGATCCCTGTGAATGCTGCTCCCAGATTAGTACAACTTTCACTACTCAGTCTTAAGTAAAACATTTAATGTGTCCATACTATGGACTGTGGATTCCTTAGCAGGAATGGCCAATTAGTAAAATAACTGAAAAATTATTTGCTTTGTGATGTTAAAATACTAATTTAATCTCAAAAGCAACTGAGCACCACATTATAAACCTGTGAAATCCGTGGTTGAAGGGTTTAGATTATGTTGGAATTTGATAATTAGTTTAAATTTGAGGTTTGGTTTGGTTTGTTTGGTGTTTTCTTTAAAACATTAATTTTCAGGGAGGGGTCCATGTGTCAGAGGAAGGAGTGATATTTCTTCCCTACTCCCTACCACCATGATGAAATTGCAATGCATCTTCTCACTCCAGCATATATAGAGTTTTTATAAAGTAAATATACTTATTTTGTATAGGGAAAGCATATTAATTTAACAGTTTGACTTTTCTATAAATATCATCATGAGAGACAGTTGTTCTGTACCAGCAGTAGTTGTGTTGATCTTTTTAATGCTGTATATGTCAGTATTTTTAAAATGTCTTTATGTAACATTTAAGTAGAACTTTCTTTTATACACAAACTTTATTTTATGTACACTTTGCCTCCAGTACTCCAAATACAGTGTATGTTTGGTTCAGAATTGCTCTAGTCATAAAAAATGGAGGAAAAATGAAGCTCTTGTTTATGGGAGAACTTTGCTCTTTGCAAGTATCAATGGGTATTTTCTTCTGTATGCTGAAAAAACAGGATGTTCTCTGTACCCATTTTTCCACACGCAATTTTGGTTTAACTGATCTGTTCTCTCTTAATCTTACTAATGTTCTCTTTCTAAGCAGATTTTTTGGAAGTAATGTTAAAAATTTAATTGCACACTTTCTAGACCCAGATCATTTACTTGAATAGGAAGGTAACAAATCTCAGTAAGTAATCTGTAAAACATAGGTGGGTCATATACGCAAGTTTTGCACTTAGTGTTACATACAGTTTGAACATACACAATGTATCAGTATTCCATGACTTGGTACACTGCACTGTAGATATTTATTTAATTTCTTTTTCTTTTCCAGATGATGTACATACACCTGAGGATATTGCCACACGAATTGGCACTGATGTACAAAAACCTTTGGAATATATTGATACATGGGAAAAGGCAATATCTGGTAAGGTTAATAAAAGAAGACAATATAGCAAATTTTACCAGTTACCGAAGAATAAAAGCATGGCCATTCCTACACAAAAAGCACCTCCTTTAAAAAGAGAAACTATTATTCATTCTCATCAATACACCTTTTCCTGACTTCAGGATGCTACTGAAAAAGATAAAAGTAAGAATATTTCATTGTCCCTACTTAGTCACTAACATACACCATGTATCCTTATGACACCCAGAATACTGTAAGCATTGACTTTTTTCATACTAATAGTTTCTACATAGCAAAGGGAGGATAAGGTAAATGCATAACTAATTTGTCTTCCCATTTATGAGGAAGTTTTATTGAATATAATAGAATCATAGAATAGTCAGGGTTGGAAAGGACCTCAAAATCATCTAATTCCAACCCCCCTGCCATGGGCAGGGACACCTCTGTCCAACCTGGCCTTGAACACAGCCAGGGATGGAGCACTCACAACTTCCTTGGGCAACCCATTCCAGTGCCTCACCACCCTAACAGGAAAGAACTTCCTCCTTATATCCAGTCTAAACTTACCCTGTTTAAGTTTTAACTCGTTACCCTTTGTCCTGTCACTACAGTCCCTAATGAAGAGTCCCTCCCCAGCATCCCTATAGCCCCCCTTCAGATACTGGAAGCTGCTATGAGGTCTCCATGCAGCCTTCTCTTCTCCAGGCTGAACAGCCCCAACTGTCTCAGCCTGTCTTTGTATGGGAGATGCTCCAGTCCCCTGATCATCCTCATGGTCCTCCTCTGCACTTGTTCCAACAGTTCCTTGTCTTTTTTATGTTGAGGACACCAGAACCGCACACAATATTCCAGGTGAGGTCTCACAAGAGCAGAGTAGAGGGGCAGGATCACCTCCTTCGACCTGCTGGT
>NDXB01022153.1:100274-151883 GCA_002631895.1 Agapornis roseicollis | reverse complement strand
CTGGGGAGATGACTTCAGAGATAACTGAGGCCATCTCTGCAAAATTTAAATAACATTGACTAACGAACTTAGGAGTATGGTAGAGCAATGCAACTCATCCTGGGACTCACTCCTTCAGAAAGCTGGGCTCCCAATGAAGTGTTTTATTGTATTTAATAAGTAGAAATATCCCCTAAATGAATGAGTGTGATGAAGTCTCATGAAACAAACACTAAAACCACTTAGTTTAATGCCTTTGCCAAAACAACATAATACATATTTGCACAGCTGATAGTGCACAGCCTTCTCTTACGCACATAACTTCTACTCTTTAGTAAACATTTAGAGGTGTATGACTTGAGTATTTACCACCTAAAAGACATATGGCATATTGTGCTTGTTTTTAGGTCAGGAGAAATAGGCTATTTGTAAAGGTTTTCAGTTGAAGATGTTGAACACAATTCTGCTTGCTCAGTATGCCTGCACTTAGAGCAGAATTATCCTGAGAAGCATGAGTGTATTCTAGTAGAGAGCACTTTTGGGGAAATGACTTTTGCTTTCAAGCAGAAATGGAATTTTAAAATTGCTAGGAGCATACAAGAAGGTTGTGTATTAAAATTGCATGATGATATTTTTTGTCATCAGCTGGTAATTCACCTCTCTAAAATGGTACAGTGCTAATGGAATGTATAATAGTACTCTCATTTTTAGTCCACCTTTTCAAATTCACTTTTCCCACACTTACATTAATGGAATAGAAGGAATGGTTAAGTGTACTGCTAATGTCACATAGCTGAAGTTAAAGCTTGTGTCTTACTGTAGTCTTTTTCCAGCTGAATCAGCAGGTTTCAGACTGTCCCGAGATACAGTTCTATGTATTGAGAAAGAGTTCTAAAAAAATAATACAGCTTGAGGGCCTTTAGTTGGTTTTGAAGTTGTAAGACTGCAGTTAATTGTCTTGTGAAGTTAAAAGAAGGAAGGAACTTAAGGTTAAATGAAACTTTAATGAGTTGAGATTTGGGGTTGGGTTGTGGTTTCCTTTGATATTCCCAAAGTATTTAGTTAGTATGGAACAAAATGTGCTGAAAAAAGCCATCAGCCGCCCCACCCCCAGCCTTTATGTGGCCCATAAAACACACAAACCAATGATAGTGTCAGTTCTGCAGCCAAATTCTCTTTTTTGTCTTCTCTTGCAGGTCTGCTTTAAATCTGATTGCAGTGACGATGAGCAGGAGTCCTCACGACTTTAAATCATTTTACTCTCATCAGAAAGGATGAGCAAACTTTAAATGTTTTATATCTCTGTAGCAAAGTGTATTATATATATTTTTTATCTGAGTTCAAGGATTTTTGTACATTTGTACTTCATTTGTTTTAAGATGTATATTTTCACTAAAGCTTAATTGTACAAAACGCAATGAGTGCCATTTGAGTGAGTGTGTTTCTGTATGTATTTGATTTACCTTGATTCCTTTTTTTTTTTTCCCAGTGGAATGAATCTAGAAATACTAAAAGGATTTCAGAGCACAGAGATCTCTATGGCATCAATGTAACTTGACTTTGTATGCTATTGGTAAAACTCTTCTGTTCAGGGTCTTTATTAGCAGTTTTTCTTAACAGTAAAATTGCTGTACTAATAAATTCCAGAATTCTGATACTATCCAGCACCATGGCAGTGCTCTTACCTAATGTATCTCTCAAGCAACTGCTAAGGAAAAAAAGGAATTTGGTGCACTATGGCCAGCTATTATGGAACTGCTCTTTACTCTCTCACTCTGTAGAATGTCTTTCTATATTTCTATATATATGGAGAATTCTGAACATTTAGCTTAATCCTGTAACAAACTATATTTACGCCATTCTTCTTTTCTACCCATCTTACATATCCTCTCTGTACAGTTTCTTGGCATGGACTTTGTGAGTAGACCCATGCCAAAATTCTGGAGCTATCTTTGGAGTACTTTGTTGTCTTTACTGAAAGGATTTATTTTTTACCTGTGGGGGCACCTTTTTAGTTTTTCCTGTAAATGAAATTGTTTACAACTCCCTGTAGGATGTTACAGTTTTATAATGGGTTACAAAACAAAGCATGGGCTCTTGTTACTAACTTCATCTCTGCTTATTATGTTGGAATGCACAATATTATGGGGTTGACTGCAATCACTGCCACTGAGGGAAGAACAAGGTAGTATTGTCAAATTTAATTATGTAAATAATCTTTCCTTAGAACCTATAAAAACTTAAACATTAAAACCTGCCTTTAATAATTGCTTGACGCAGATGTGGAGCTGGTATTGAAGTTTTAGTTATGATTACCTGATGTTCATAAGCAAAACTGTTTCCAGCTGCTTGAAAGCTTGTCAAACTTCCCTTCTTCTGGACTCAAAGTATGCCAGGCTTTCTTTTCATTTTGTAAAGTTTCTGGTAAAACTGTTAATGTGTGTATGAGAATGAATTTAGGGAACGCATTAAGAGCCTCTTCTGGTTTCAAAATTGGAGTTAGGGATTTCAAATATAATGGAACACTCTTGGAGAAAAGACTTTTGTTACATAGCTTGTTCTGTACTCTGAAGATTTGTCTCCACTGAGTGAGAATGGTTTTTTTTTCTCTCAAATCTCTAGGCCACCAACTAGACCACACATATATTATACACACAGAGCTCCTGATTGTCCCTCTACCTCAATAGGTTTGTGCTTGTGATCCGCAGACCCACTGCAAAAAACTTAAGCTGCTTCTGAGAAACTTGCAAGATATATTTGATGCTCAAGCCTATCGTCAGGTTTTAATTCACAGTATTCTGTCTCTAGTGACAAATACATTAATGGTTTGGACTTTGAATAAAGTTGGAAAACCAGTGTGTTACAGAACCCTACTGGGGATGAGGTGGTATCTATCTGAAATTGTTCCTCTTGGCTACTGTGCCACCAAAATAAGGAAGGAGTCTCTCTCTTCCTGTGTTTTCAGTACATTTTTCCTGATGTCTAAAACAGCAGAGGACAGCAAAATAAGTGCTGTAAAAAGTGCAAAGGGAGAAATTGGCAGAGGGAGAAAGAGTTTGAATGAATTACTGGAAGATAGGCTGATGCAATAGTGGGAGGCTTGACAAAAAGAGAAATGTCTGAAATAAGGGTGTTGGCTGGAGCCATTATGTGTGAGACAATGAACTGGCAGAGTCTGACCTGACGCTCTTTATTATGTACCACAGTAACAGAACAACTCTAAAGATGGGAATGGAGAATTGGAGATATCATCATGTTTCTCTCATTAAGGGGTTTAATTTTTTAAGATCTTGGGTTTGCTGTTCTGAGGCAAAGGTGACTCTATTTAAACAGAGGGCATATGGGGTGACAGTATGGATTTTAATCTCTGCTTAGAGCAATAATGTCTGCTTGAAATTTGGGCAAGAATACCATGGACACAGGCTGAGTAATTTTTATGGAGAAATGACAGGAATTGGCTTTAAGAAATAAAGAAAACCTGAAAGTCTGCTTGCCATGTATTGCAAATTTTCTTTACATATTGGAGGGGGAGGGATCAAAACTTAAAAACATTAAATAAAATCAGCTCCTCTATTCTGGAATGCTGAGGCATAACACTCATTATTCCCCAGGGATCTGTGAAGAAAGAAGACCAGATAAAAGGAAAGGTGTTCCTAAGAAATGGTTACTTACACATCCGCTCCTTTGGACAAGGAACTCCAGTCATCCAAAATAGTAGAGTTCATTTTTATAAAGCTTTATTTAGTTTAATTTCACATTTTTTTTTCCTGATGGTCTGAATAATACTATTGGTTTTGAGTAACTACATGTTTGCAAGACTAGAACACATTCTATTGCTTGGGGGTGTTTGTTGGTTGGTTTTTACCGCAATAGGCTCAAGATGGCATTTGTTTATTATACATTTGTCCCCTTTGGCTATAAAGAAAACCACATAATACTAAATGTCATCTAATGTGAATCCCCTAATGAATTGGAAATGACGAGAAACTGGAAGGATCAGCAAAACTCTCCTTATATGGTACATGGAGATTAAGATATTATGGTATTTAAGGTGACTAATATTGCTTAAATCTCTTTACTCCTGAGTATTAGTAGCTTGGAGATGTATTTTGAAAGCAGGGAAAGGGTAAGGAGAAGGAACAACACCTGGAGGTAAAATACTGTGGTGTGACAAATTTAATGCACATTTTGCTGTTGGTTTCTGCAGGACAGCTGAGACAAAGAAGGGAAAAGGCAGCAGGTTGTGTCTACCGATTAAGTAGCTTTTTATTTCCACGAAGTCATTCAGTGTGACTTCATTATAACTCTGTGAATTCAGATTCTAGATCCATGTGTTAAGGGCTTTAATAGCAGTGAGACAATCCAACAGCCCAACTGCTTTGTTCTACTGGTGCAAGATTTGGAAAGACCTATGGAATTCCATGGAGTTACTTGCATGAGATGAACCCTCCTCTCCTGTGGCTTCTGTTTCCAAACATTTCTATATGTAAGTCTTAATGTCTGTTTGTGCATACCTCATGAATCTGTAATTCAGAAACTGTGAAACATGTACCTGTACCTTACTGGTTTACTTAATGCTTTTGAATGTTGTGACCAACAGAACAGAATCTTCATGCCTCAGGGTTGTTCTTTTCCTATATTAAGAAAGTCAGCTTTTATTTTCTTCCCAGAGAGGTGGTGTTCATAATAGGGATGATTTTATGTGTCTGGATTGTAACAACAACAAAACAAAGTCTCAGTTGAAAAAATGGGCACTTAAAACTAATTACTGTATAATAATAAATAAATAGGAAAAAAACTATGGTATTCCCATAACAGAGAGTGCTATCGACAAATCTGAGCCTTTAATAGAACACATTGTATGGGTTTTCTTTTCCAAATAATTTTTAAAACAATAGATCCCAAGGTTTTTGTTTATGAAAGAGAATTATCTCCATCTCAAAATAAAATTGCCTAACTTGAGAAATCAGGGATTGGATCTATTAAAAACAACTGACAATCCATTTTTAGGATGCACTTAAATTATTTTTCAAACAATACTGGTGTAAGAAACTTCTCATTGCTATTTGTCCAAAAGGAGAATACTTGTTTACAAGTTACTGAAGTCAATAGAAGTAATATGATTTTGCTTTGATTCACACACTGGAATTATCCTTTCACATTAGTGTAGATTTTTCAGACAATACTTCTCTTTAGGAAGTAATAAAAATTAATTAAAAATTAAGAATTAATGGGAAGCATCTTAAAGCTAAATTTTATGTTTCCTTTGATTTTAATTACCTGCCTGGCTCATTTTGGTGATGCTGATGTCTCTTCTGCTGAATGTACAATTCTCTTTTAGTTCACATTTGTTCTTACGGTGTCATTTAAGTTTTGCACATGAGATGCTGGTAACTTTTCTCATGTTCCACATGTGTCCAGAACACCAGAATACTGGTCAAGTATAATGAGGCTGATTGTTCAATGTGACTTGTTAAGTGTCGGTATCTCCAAACCATTGAACTGTTTGTGTATGAGCTGTTTTCCTGGATGTTCTAGTATTGTTATTCCTGAAATAAAAGCAAAGCACTGCTGCCTATCTCACCCACATGTACTACTGTCTAATGGGATTTCTTTACCATGTCTGTCATGGTAGCCAGGATAAATAAAAGAAAAATTGTAATTTGAAACAAAAAAACCCTGCCATTTGTTAAAGGAGAAGATGTGTATTACATGTCATAAGATCTTTACCAGTGCCAGATTGCCAGATCCAGGAAAAAATGCCCTTGCTCTGCTGTATTTGCTCAGTTGATATGTAGAAATCAAATCATGAGATAACATAAGTTCCCATGTAAAAAGACAGTTGTCACGATGGGCTTGTTTTCGTCAACATGTTTGCTGTGAATGTGAATGGAGAGCAGTCAATAGGAGCTGCAGCTTGTCAGCAGCAGCCTTATCATGCATATTCAGTTTTATACTATTGCCAAAGGTAACTAGCCAGATTCCCCTCTTGATGTCAAGAATCTTATCTTGACATTAGTTGGATTTGTGGGTTTTGGAGGTTTTTTAATATAAAATACTTTTCAACAGTGAGCTGCTTATATTTCCAATGTTTTGTCCTCTTTATGCTAATGCTTTCACTATCATTTGATGACATGAGTTGAAGGGCTAAGCACCCAATGGCTATACAAACCAGCTTCAAATTATAAGTGACTTTAACAATGATATAACCATGCTGTGACATATTGCAGATTGTGACATTATTGCAGATCAAAGAACATGGGCCAGTAGTCTCATAAAGTCACTTGGATTACTGAATAGTACCAATAACCTGCTGAATTGTTTGGGTTTGCTGCTTGAGTGCAGGATGGGGCAAAAAATAGTCTCGGTGTCTTTGTCCAAACTGTTATTAAAAACATTAGAGCAGGAGATAACCTATGCCTAGGTAGTCAGTGGTCACATTCATGATGTTCAAGTCTGTCTTGCAGACAAGGTAAAAGCCTGTTCCTTCTTTCTTTCTCCTGGAGGTTGAGATGAATTAATCATCATCTACTAAATTCTATGTAACCTTTTAGGTATTCACTGTTATTCCACTGAGGTTGTGATTTTATTTTTCTTTGTGGTAATGATGGCTTTACAAAAACACCAGTTCTGTAACCCTGCCTGCTTTTCCTTGCTTCTTGCCAGTTTTACATCACTTTATTTTTGCCAGTGCAGCTGTCTGTGGGACTGCTGTTTGAATAGGATCAGTGACACGATACTTGCAGAACCACGGATCAGTAAGTCTGAACTGGGAGAATATGTCGATAAGGTACTTGCTGAAGAAAAATCTGACGGCCCTGAGTTCTCTTCCAGGCATCCCAACTCATAGTTAATGCTGCCAGTACAATTCTGAAAGAGGAGGAGGAGGAAGAGGATTGTGTCCTGGCATTTCTGTGGTGAGTCAGCAGCCCTTGGGGGACTGGTACCTGTTTTCATCTAAAGCTCCAAGATAGGTTTGCAAAGACTGATTTGGTTGGTGGCTTGTTTAATCTTTGATAAGAGCTTATGCTCTTTTTAATGTGCTTGTATTTATTTCCAACTGTGGAGTGGAACAGGCAGTTGTCGCACAGTGTATGCAGTATTCCAGCTATGCTGTCATCTTTCTTCATGTATCATTTGCTAAATAAAAAATTCATGATGGCCCATATGTTCCAGAGAAAACTCTCTGCAAGCTTTAGCATAAAATAATCTCGGAAAATATTTTCTTTACCTTAAAAGTTCAAACTTTGTTACACATTTATAATTAAATAGAGGGTTTGTTCAAAGTTGAATTGCTTTCAGTACTGTAGATAGTTTACTTTCAGAGGAATGTCTCAAATGGTTCATCTTTTATTAATGTGCTAATAAAGGTAACTGGCAAGAGCACTGTTACTAATGCTGACTATTTGCCAAGAACATGAGTAGGGTGGTTCTTTCATGACTTACACTGGCCTGAATACCCAAGACTGTGACCTTCCCTTCTTTTGTCCATCCTGCACACAATAACCAAATTCATATGAAGTCATTACTGTGCATTTATTTTCTTACAAGTCACAGACTCACGAGGAAGGCACCTCTGGAGATCATGCAGTCCAAGCCCTAGCCCCTACTCATTGTAAAATTGGTGGCTGTAGTTGGAAAGGTCACAATACTATTGGTTTGGGTTTAGTGAAGTCTTTTGTAATGGGACCAAGGGTGTAAATACTGTACACCGTGTCCCGTGAGTACTGTGTTCAACACGTGCTGTACGACCGCACAACGTGTCTGCCGTGACCGCGATGGGAGCGCCGGTCCCGCCACCAAGGTAAGTGTCCGGCTCCCGCTGCTCCACACGCCAGCCCCAGCAGCTCCTCGGGCAAGGCCGCGGGGCTGCAGACGCCGTGCCCACGGCTCCCGCTGACACCCCAAGGGGCGGAGCGGAGCTCCCCGGGGCTCTTTCCGGCAGGCACCTCTCTCCGGCGCGGGGCGGGGCCGTCGTCTCCTCTCTTGCTGCCGGCCGGCGGGCTCTAGGACCCAGCACCCTCCATCCTCATGCACCTCCGTGATGCACGACTCCGGAGAGTTCGGGAAGGGGCGGATCCCTCTTTCTGATTGGTCAGCGAGCCTGTCCCTCTTTAATGCCCCGCCCCTTACCTCGCCCGCGTGCCCGTGTTTGCAAGTACGTCAGCGCGCGCGTGACGGGAGGCCGGGGGTGCGGTACGCGCATGCGTACCTCCAGCCCAGGGTGGGAACCATTCTCAAGGCTGGGCGGGGCATCCCTGGAGGGGCGGGAGCGGGATGGCGGCGCGGGGTCTGATGGGACGGGCTAAAGATGGCGGCCGGGCGGCTGAGGAGCGCTTGCGGGCCCTTACGGTGTCTCTCTCATTCATTGCGGCAGTGACCGGCGGCGCGGCCTGAGCCGGCTCCGGCGCCTCGGCTGGCTCCGGCGGGGCAAGGCGAGGACGGGACGAGCAGGAGAGGAGGAAGAACAGGGCCCTGCGAGGAGGAAGGCGGGCGCCGCCGGGCTGCTGTGAGAGGGCGGGTCGGAGTGGCGGGTCGGTGCTGCCGGCGCGGGCGGAGCGGACATGGCCACCATGGAGAAGCTGATGAAGGCCTTCGAGTCGTTGCGCTCCTTCCAGCAGCAGCAGGGTCCGGCTGCCATCCCTGAGGAGCAGCTCCAGAGACCGTGAGTGACTCGCGCCTGGGAGTCGGGAGGGCCCCTGAAACCCTGCAGCGGTGCCCTGTCCTGCTCTGCTCTGCTCTGCCCCGGCGAGGCCGCCCCTCCAGGCCGCTGCAGACCTGGCAGCCGGAGCGGCGGCCTGCCGGTCGGGCCGAGAGTTCACCCGGGAGTGCTTCCCTGTCCTTGACAGGAGGCTGTTCCTGTGGGCGAATCGGGGAGAGCTGCCTGCTCACTACTTAAGTTTGGTCTAGGAGTAACTTTGTGGGCAAGCGCATACAGAAACGCAGCAGTATGGGTAATAAACAGTAGGTGCAGTTATGCTGTATGGGTTTCACTTCAGCTAATACAATGCTGAAAAAAAAAGGTACCTTTGCTTCCCTCTTCCAAGGCTAACTTAAAAGTATTAAGCCTTACAAAGGTAAAGTCTGAGCTCTGATGCCTCCAGGGGGAATTGACGTGGTTGTCTGTTTATGACAAACTTCATTTAAAGTCTAATAAGTTGTTGTGTAGAGATTTAAAGAGGAATTAGTTTATTGGTTTCTTAAGCAGTAGGGACAAACAGATCACATTTATGAGGGATTCAGGCTTTCCCTCGGTAGGAATTGCTGATGGACAAGGAGCTGTTCAGGACCACAGTGCTGGCATTTACATCCCCTAAAACTTAACTTCTGTTGAGCAGATAAACAGATGCTAAGATTTTTACAGGATAAATACCTGAGTCATACTGTTGCTTTCCCTCTGGCTATTGGGGAGACAGGAGAAGCAGAAAGTTTGAAGACCAGGTAACTTCTAAATTGGAAGTTTCATAGTGTTTTGGCAGAGGATGCTGAGCAGTGGAGCTGGGCTCATGGCCACCTGCTCCCACAGTAGATTCTGGTACAGATGCCAACTAAATTATCATGGCTGGTACTGTTTGGAGGGTGCTGTCTCAAACAATCTCAGTGCATGTTTTTGGGGCATAATAGATGGAAAAAAAGTCATCTTTATGAGCTGATTGTTTTTAGATGCTTTGTTGGTCTGCAGGGACTAATTGCTCTGTTACATGCATTTTGTTTTTTGTGCTAGTACTTTGGGTGATATGACAGGGCTTTGAGCAATCTGGCCTAGTGTGAGGTGTCCTTGCCTGTGGCAGGAGGTTGGAACTAAATGATCTTAAGGTCCTTTCCAACCCAAACCATTCCATAATTCTGTTTCCAATATTTGCTATAGGTAATTGAAAAAAAACCAAACTGTCTAGAAAGTTGCTGCTGAGATAGATCATTGTCGTTTAAGAGAAAGTCCTGTCAATTACTTGTCATGCTTGCTGAGGGATGTCAGGCTTGGTTTGGGGGCCTGAATTTAGGCTTGCTTTACTCAAACCATTAAAAATTTAGAGTTGTAGTTGTCCTTGTTGACTTTGCTTCATGTTTAAAAATAGGCTGTTTATTTTCAGAAAGCTGATGGGGTGCATGCCCCCAGGAGCTGTACAAATTCAGTAACAGCACTAAGCCTCATAAAAGCCTATGAGAGGTTATTGTGGCAGTCTTTGCTGAACTTTCCCCAACTTTTAGTGAAATACCAGCTGACATCTTGAATATAATTCACAATACTGTCTGCTTCTGACTGAAACGGACTGGAAAGGAAGACTGTTTCTGTGTCTTCTATGTGTTTGGGAGAGGTGTTCATCTTCTTTATGGTTCTGTACAAATAACACTTAAATATCTTGTAGTTCTGAGTGGTCGCTTTCTGTTATTCTGCTTATTGTTATAAGCTTACCTGTCCATAACAAAAGAATAAATTAGTTGGTGAATAGTGTAAAATGCTACTGGTTTGATCATTGTTCCATTTCATAGCAGTTTGACATTGTCCACTGGATCCACGTAGTCCTATCACCTAAATTAGACAAGTGAAAAGCTGTTGTTCCTCAAATTCTAGAGTAATCTCATCATTACAGGTGGTGGCTGATATTTTTTGTTGGACATTTTTTCTATTGTAAAAGTTAAACTAGCATTAACTACCCACTGCTACGTCTTTTCCTCCCAAAATGAGCTACCTTAAATTACAACAAAATAGCACATCTATGTGATTGAAAATAATAACAAAAATTACCTGTTGGAGTAGGCAAAAATGGTCTTTTAAGTATTTTTGGTAGAAAATGAGTGTTCTGTATCTGGTTAGTGAATAAGTCCTACCAAGGACTGTTTGTCTCCTGCTATGAAATCTTTTATGATCGCAGAGATTGGAATAGAGAAAACAGTCCATTGTAACACAGCTTCTGAACTCCTGCTAAAGCTGATATCCTGTCTTTACTCTTTTAAATCAAAATATTAATTGAATTCAAGCTTTTACTAAGAAGATAAGAGCTTTTTCTGTTCTGTGAGATTTTAATCAGCAATAATCACAGTCAGACCTCAGTTTCTGGCCCTCTTATCTCTTGCTGGGTTTTTTTTCTTCAATGAAAACTTGGGTTGAGCTGTCTGCCGTCATATTTCTTCTATACCCTTCTGCCAAGGCATCTTATTTTCTTCCATCTCTATTTTTAGCCTTTTCAGACTCTTAAGGTTTGGTTGGAGTCGGGCATTTTGGATTACAAAGCTCCCACTAACTTAAAATTGGATTAGTATGATGTAAAAATTCAGAGTTTACTCAGTGAAACTAAAAAGCAGATGGACTATCACACATCATCCTGTATGTTATGTTTTATTCATTTTGCCTCTTAGCAGTGGGCTGAGAGAATGTCTTGCTGAAGTTTCTTCTGGATCAATTATTTAGCTTTGACTGAATTAATCCAAAGGTGGATTTGTCACCTTTTCTCTTGTCAACTTGTTCTAATAGACTATTACTGTAATAATTTTTAATTGGACCCTATTTTGACTTGCATTTGATTCTAACCATTACTTTTACAGTAAAAGGTTCTGCAAGAGCCGAAGTGCTCTCCAGCAAGATTCATTCTTCTATACTAATGGGTTTTTTTGGTATTTTTTTTTTATGTTGTCATGAAGCTATGGTTGTAGATTGGTTTCATCAGTGCTATATGTAGAGGTATGATGAATGTTTTGCTTAACTGGAGTCCACTTGAACTGCACGGATGTTACATATTGCCCTGCCTGTCAGTGGTGGTCCATAGGTGGTTTTGGAGTTCATTTCTAGGGTGTGTGCTAGACCTCTTAACTTGGCTGTCCAGCACTGTGTGTGTCACTACACATTGCCTGAAGTTACTGTCATCTCTTTGGGCTGAGTTTATTTGTTGATCCACTCATGTTTCTTTTTGTTGTTACTATTATAATGTTAATATATATTATATAATATAGTAATTATAATATTACTAATATTTTCAGTTTTCCATTAATTTTGTCTAGGTTAATGTCAAGCCATTTGGCTTGGCCCTTTTCCTTTCCTTTTTTGCCTTTTGGCTTTGGAGCTTCTGTATTCTTTTTACATATCCTTAATTCCAAGGCCTAATAAAAATTAGCGTCAGTGATTTGTGGGTTGCATCCCTTTGTAACAACCTCATCAGGACTTGAGAGTGTGAAGCTATCTGTTCTTGCTGGTTGTCTTGTTTATTAATATTCTTAGCTAGAGATTGTAGAAGTATGCAGAAGATTAAACTCCTCTGCATGTGAGATGAAGCTTTCCTATAGCTAACTGCTGCTTCCAGTATCTCCTGCCTTCTGTTATTCATCAAACTGAAATGACCTTACACTTGGGGTTTGCTACTTCAGCTCTCTTCTAAGAAATGTGTGATGCTGTTGTTGTCCTATGGGTATGCTCATCAGCAGTTTGCCTGAAGGCTTCATAACACTTCTGAGTAGAGCTTTTCTTTTTTAAATAAAAAAATCATGTGTTCTGTCTCTGGATACTTTTCTGTGATCCTTCTGCCTCTGTAGGCACAGAAAAATATGTGTGCATACAATGTACATTAACTGTTTGTCTTCCATATTTTCTTTCATTTCTTGAAAGGCTGTTCTTTTGGGCAGTTGAATAACAAAATGGCAGATGAAAGACTGGTTTCATGTTCGTTATTCTTTCCCTTTGGATATTAACTCACAGTCCTCACTTCTGGTTTCTGTTATTTCAGTTTAAATGGTAACTTGTTACTTACATGCAATCCTTGCAATTTTTCACATTAAATTTTCTCTAGTCAAGCCTTTTTTTAAGTTACTTATTTCAGTGAGGTGACAGATTCGGCATTAGATGAGCTCTCTGTTTACAGAAATCTGCCAGAGAGATTGATCTATACTAGTCTGTGTGCTATTGAGCACTGCTGCCATCTTGCTTGGGGCTATGCTAGGGGCAGATAATAAACAATGTTTGAAAGCAGTTGCATTCAGCAGTATTTTTAATGTGTTTTATGTCTGAAGTTGTGAGGTTAATGGCAAGTTTCGATGTGTCTGTTCTGTTATTGGGGTGTATGTGTACTAAAAATTATACTTAAAAGCGATGTGGACAATAGTAGATAAAATTATCATATAAGTTGTAATTATTCAGTTTTTTAGGTGCCTTTTCACATCGACAGTACTCAAGTTGCACTTAGGAAGTTGGACATTTTAGGAAGTATTTACTGTTTTGTTAGAGGTGGTCTGAAAGTGCTCTTAAAGACTTTCTGGTGCTTTTTCAAGATAGAGGGAAGGACATTTGTATTTGATCTAATTCAGATTGGCTGCTTATATGTGTCAGTTGCTTATGAACACAAGCCAAAGAAGAGATCCTCTCTGGGGAGCCCCGATGCTTGCTTAAACAAAATACTGCCAGATTATGATGGAAGAAATGGTTTTGTTCAGAACTATTCCTCAAAATTATGAAAAGGGAAAGAATTTCTGGAGTGAGACAAGAGGATCCTTGGGAGAAAACCTGAAGTTTAGGAGGAAACACTTTTCAATCCCCCACTTCTGACTTGAAGGAAGAAAAGGGGCAGGCCTACTTGCAAAGAATGACTTTTTTCAAAGGTACTTTATTTGAGCTAAAGCTCTTAAATATTCAAATATTAAAGTCTTCAAAACATTGAGTAGCTTTATTTAATGTGCTTATTGGTTACTTGCTTTTGGTCCTCAATGTTGTTAATGTAACTCGAGGCTGTACACACATTTTCCAACTTCTAGTTCAGAAACACTGGTTTTCTTTTCAAGACAGAAAATTAAATACTAAAAATACAGATGATCTGTTTTCACTTTGAAAACAAAGCGGAAGATTGGCAGTGAATGTGAGTGAAGGAACAGGTACTTCCTTGTTGTGAAACAGACCCAGGAGAGGTGCCTTTGGGTGTGCACTGTAGGACCTGTATTACTACTGGTTAATTATTTAAAAGCAACATCTGCTTTCCTAGAGGTGATTCAGTGTCAGTAAAGTTGAGAGTAGGAGACGTTGCATACATTGAAATATAATTGCAGTGTCATACTTGTGAATCTCTCTTTTTTTCAGTTCCTGTGTTGGGGTTGGAGCAGAAAGGAAGCTTCTGTTCTAGACATGGCTGTAAAGGGTTGTAGGAGTTTATATTCTATTGAAGTGAATGTTAAATTTTGCTAAGTAGGAGCTTTTCATATTGTGCTCAGCATCGTTTGTAGGTATACATTCTGTGAATTTTATTCTCTTCCTTTTGTGCTCATTTGCTATCAGTTGACTGAACTTGACCTTTGCTGGACTATACCAAGTGTTACTATAGGAATATTATTCTTGATGGACATACACTGTGCCAAGAGCTTTGCTACTTTTATAATTACAAAGCCACTTGGAGGAGTGTGGCATGTGATAGAATTGCAGTTCAGATACAAAATGGTTGATTTAGTAGAACTCTCTAAGTTTCAAGACCTCTCCAGACTGAAAAAAAAACATCTCAGGTGTTATATGTGAGGAAGGTCATCTTAAAATTGGTATTTTTAACTTCAAGTGTTGTTCTCATGGCTTATTTTCCCCAATCTTTTTCTTTCTTTTTGTTTATTTTAGCTTTGTTCTAAGTGCTCCACTTTTTCCTTCCTCTTCTGTTAACTCCATTCTTCAGTTTTGTTTCCCCAATATTTTTTCACTGACCCTTATGGAATTGATACAGTATTCCCTGTTCATTCTTTTCCCACATTGTATCCTTCCCTTTGCCTGTGTGCCTGCATGCTCTCAGCAGCAGTTAGTATATGAAGTGCTGGGACTATGCTTAGTTGATATAGGGCTGTTTATATAATGACCAGAAGAGTGCATGTTTTTCTTGTATAACCATTAGATGCTACTCTAGCAAGAATGTTTAACTGGTCTCTGCTCACTGTTCAAGTCTGATCTCAGACTCATTATCATTGTGTTCTTTTAGAAAGAAAGAACTTTCAACTACCAAGAAAGATCGAGTAAATCATTGCCTAACAATATGTGAAAACATAGTTGCTCAGTCTTTAAGGTAAGACAATGTCTTAATTGCATTAATACAAATAGCTGCTTTGGAGTGTTAGTTATTTGGGGGCTTCCTGGTTATTGCTGATTTAAAATGTTCAACTTCTATTTAAAACTTGAATAGCACAATTTCTTTTTACCAACCCAAGGTAATTTTATTTAAGCATTGGTATTCTTCTACCTCAGCCAAACTAAGGGACAGAGGTCAGATATCTTGACAGATGATGTAGGAAAGAGCAGGCAAACAATCTTCCAATTCCTAATGAAGTGCTTCAATCCAATGAAAGTCTTCTCTGTGTAATTATGTATAATGTATGTATAGTTGGATTATGATCCCCCCTCAAAAGTAGCATTTGTATTCTCTTTTCCATAATGAACACTGTAATTTTTCTAATGTTTTGTTTATTTAGAAATTCTCCAGAATTTCAGAAGCTGCTGGGGATTGCTATGGAACTATTTCTGCTCTGCAGCGAGGATGCAGAATCTGATGTCCGGATGGTTGCTGATGAATGCCTTAACAAAGTTATTAAAGTAAGAACTTCTATATACTGTACTACTAGGTTTTACCTCTTCTTGATGCAGTGTCCTGTATGAATTCAGTCTGATGTTCTTATAGTTGCTGCTCTGTTAACAGTATCTCATAATGTAAGAGGTTAAGCAAGCTTTTCTATTAAAGTCTATATGCGCTCTTAGGAGAGCTTTTTATATCCAGATTAAGCTATTTTAACTTGTCTCCTGCCATTCATCACTCTTTGCTTCAGTTGTTCATTAACTTTATCCTCTTCTAGTTAACCAAAACAAGAGCGTGGGCTTGTCTAAAATCATCTTGGTTTATGGGAGGAATACTCTAGTAATGTTCTGTAAACATTAAGATAATTAACAGGAAAGGTACAAGTATTATTAGAAAGCTGGCTAAAGGATGTAGTGGCTTTCCATTCCAAACTAGTAGTATGCTGTACTTCAGGTAGTGTGATTTGCTTAGCCTTGGAGTCAGGAGCTTTTAGGCAACAATTAGTATAAATACAGTATTCTGTAGATTGTTCATTACCCTACTGTGATCCAGAATGAAGGGCTTGTTGGAGAACAGTAGGTGGGCATTCATATGAGGTCAGGCAAGGTCTAAGTCGTGATTCAGAGTCTCTTAAAATTAACCTTCTGAGTCACTGTTGTGAGTTGCTACTTCCAGGACTGGTTTACCTTCACCTACTTTTTTTCCCCCGTTCTTTTCCTGTTTTCTACGATCCTTGACCTGCATGGTGAATCTAGTTGATGCACAGTTCAAGTGCTTTAGGAAAACGCAAATAATATTCCTTAACATGAAGGGGTGTGCAGAAGCAAGCAAACAGAATGTTGGGGTTTATTTTCCTTTTGCTTTATGGATTTCTCTCAGTTAAGTTTTATTTGCAGCTTTCTGAATTAATTGAGTTTGGGGACTTGAGCTTGTAGGTGAAAGTTGTATGGAGAAAGCTTACTGGTAATGAAGTATATTCCACAAAGATGGGGAACAAGGAAGTGTTTCTTGCCTTTTGTTTGTTTTGTTTTGCCATGTAGCACTCTGTTCTATTCATTCTGATTTAAATGTTTTTCATTTGCAGAAGTTTAGCACTCTATGAATTGCCTATGCCACTCTGTAACTTAATTTACTTTAAAAGATGCTCTGAAACTGTTCTAAAGAATGTAGGCTTCCTTCTTTCTTTTCACCAAACACTTCTGTAGGCCTGATATAAAACTGACCTCTTTAACTCTATTCATCTGTTCATCTATTTCATATTGCTGTTTTCTGTCATGTTTCAAGATCACTTGAACAACCTTAATTCTTTTCTTTCAAATCTTTGAATGGTAATCTGTTTTCTTTTTAAGATTAAAGTGATTTTTAAATGATGGAATCTTCCATAAGTTGTTGAGCTTGCCAGTTGGTCCCATCTGTGAAGTTGGTAGTATTTATGATATTCCAACCACATACATGTATCTGACTGCTAACAAAGCTGGTCAGAGTTTGTATTCTGTTTCTATGTTTTATGCTGTGTGGAAGCAACTTTGTCTTTCGGCAGATGCGCTCTCATGTATAAATGCAGAGACAAAAAGATGCACAGTTTTATTTTTGGTCGTGCAAGTAGCAGCAGTGCTGCTTATGAGTGGAACAGAGACATCAGGCTCCTAAACTTGCATGTTAGTCAACATCCAGCTTTTTTAGTACCTCAGACATTTTAGAGACTAATTCTGATGCCGAAAATTTGCTTTATATTTTCTCCTTAAATATAAGAATATACATGTAAGCATTACTTGTGTAACTCTGTGTCTGTCTGGAGTTTATGCTTATTAAGATAATAAAAACACAAACACTTATATAGGCAAGGCTGTAAACTGAAATAGAAATTAAGTTTAGGTAAACACTCTGTAGGTCATCTTTAAGTATCATTTACCCATCAGAACCAGACAAACAGCATAAGTGGCTCAAAGTTTAAAGAAAAAATGCCAAAAAACGCCAAATTGGGAATTAACCAGGTTTCTGCAGTTAAGGTGTTACCCAAACTCTCTTATTTCTGAAGCTGAGGTATAGTGTTGTAGTATTCTATGTGATAATGATATTGGTGGCACTGTTCACACAGATTGGAGTACAGTTGGTCTCAGTAATTGGGTTTTATTATTTGTAGTAATTTAGAGTTGTCATTTCAGTTAGAAAATATTACAAGCACAGTCTTTTTAGACTCTAGCCTGCTAATATAGGTATACACTAGTAAAAAGAGTTGCTCCAGTTGGGTATGTTATAAGGACAGCTTACCATTGAAGTCAAAGAGTAGCTGGATCTTTTTTGTGTTGCTCGGTATACTTGTGTACAAGTGCAGTGAACTCATAAAGTCACTAAGTTTTGTGGAGTGAGATTTACCTACTGTCAACTCAACACTTGCACTTAATAGTAGGGGTGCTTGTGACAACGTAAAACTATAAAACAGGTAAGATTTTTCTGGGGATGGTAATACCATTTTATTATAATGACAGGTATAACTGAGAGGAATACAGTTTTAGGCTAGAACTATGGTCTAGAGGCACCACAGACACTTTACTGACCATGCTGAAACAGCTGTAGCCTCTACATCAGTATGCGCCACATAAGATCCTGTAGTCATTATGAGTAAGCCTGTGTAGATGTGATCTTAATGGTTGGTGGTCAAGAAGGCAGATGAAAACTTCAAAAAAATATTGGGCAAGGAATAAAGAATGAAAAACTGAACACGATAGCACTGTATTAATCCCCAGTGTAGGTACTTGCACGTTGTATGAAGCTCTCCTGTTTTCTTAGGAAGTGTTGATGGAAATGTTCATAAATAGTAGTATGTGTTAGGAAGAATATGGAACAGAGAGAGTAATCATAGCATACAAAATACTCCATAGGGAGGGATTACATGTAGCAGAACTATTTCCATATTTTTTTAATTCTCTGCTGCTTTAAAGATGGAGGGAGAATTATTGAGTTGAAGTGAACAGAAAATTACTACTTCTCAGCACTTACTTTCATTTCACAAACCCTGTGACTTAGCCAGGCTGCAGGTTCAAACTACAGTGTATGCTCTCTCACAGTATGCTTGATTAAATCCTGGGATGCAGTACTTCTGGTGTCCAGAACACCCTGTGGTAATACGTGAAGGCAGAAAATAGGCTGATTCAAGAAAGAAGGGTTTTTCAAGGACTGTTAAAGGTAACAGTACAAATACAGCCTCAGTTTGAGAAGTAGTAGGAGGCTACTTGATGGTGGGGATGTATAGCAGGGAATACCTCTTGCTGTTTGTGAGTACTATTTTTGTGTTTTAATATTCTATTCATGAGTATCTATTCCTGGAGACTGCCAGAAAGCGCATTAGGTTGGCCCTGCTTGTAGTCTGATCCCATATGGCCTTTTTCAGGTAGAATGGGTAAAGCAGTTAATATTAACTGCAGGTAACTGTTAGAGTTTGTGGAATTTGTTTGTGTTCCTGGTTTTTTGTGTGAAAGATAAAGGCATCTCTCTTAAATATTTAGCACTTTTCTGCTTATACATCAGAAGAATATAGGGGCAGTTAGATGGTTCTGTGCTTTTTTTTTTTTGTTTGTGGTGGTTTTTTTTTTGTTGTTGTTGTTGTGTTTTTTGTTTTGTTTTTTTTCCCTGCAAGTGTAACATTGTTGCTGTAAAATACCTTCCCTCTGATAACAGTGTGTTCTCAATGCATTTTATTGCAGGCTTTGATGGATTCCAATCTTCCTAGGTTACAATTAGAACTGTATAAAGAGATTAAAAAGGTGAGTTTCTTTCCTGTCTTTCTGAAGTATGGTATTTAGTAGGTGGTTTAGTATATGGGAGTGTGTGAATAAATCATGTACGTCTCTTAGGATCAAGGTCAGAGCTTCACTTTGCAAGGATTTGTGACTGTTTAAAGTATTAATTTACCCAGTTCCTTGCTATTGGCCTCATTGTTTAGATTTAACCACTCCTGAAAGCTTATCTGGCAGAAAATGTGTGAGCATTTGGTGTGAGCAGCAGTCTGAGTTAACCTTCATGATTCTGCACTCAAAAGAATAAGGCAGATTCATGATGTTTGCTCCACTGACTGATCTGGAAAGAGTAACTTAAGGCTAAAAGGTGGTGAAAAGTAGGTAGAGGACAGTGACATTCTTAATTTGACATAACTTCTTGGAGGAATCATTTGGTCAAGACCTGAAGTGACCTGATACAAGTTTTAACTTGTGAATGTGTGATGTATCCTTACTGCTCTTGTAAGAAGCATAGGTAAAAGCACTGGAGCATGGCCTTTTTTGCATCAAAAGTTGTGGTAGCTAGAGCATGATGGTAGTTGTAGTTAGGCCATAATGGTAGTTAGGGCATGGCGGCCGGAAGATCTCGCGCTGTACGGAAAGATAAGACCACTGTCCTTGGCATCAAATAACAACTAGATCGTAAGCAGGCGGAGGTGTCGTTGAGGGTCCAGGACTATAAATCACTGTGCCCATCTCAAATAAACGCCATTTCCCTTCCACCACATTGGNATAACAACTAGATCGTAAGCAGGCGGAGGTGACGTTGAGGGTCCAGGACTATAAATCACTGTGCCCATCTCAAATAAACGCCATTTGCCTTCCACCACATTGGTGTCTGAGTGCTAATGTGCCGAACGACCTAAGAGGTGGTCGTCGAGTCGTAACTGAACCAGGTCGTCTCGCCTCAGTGAAGGCGACAAAAAGTCACAATTTAGTTTTGTCTATGGGAAGCCTTTTTGACATACATGACTACAAAAGACAAGTGCTGTGTTCAGGACTGTATCACTGAAATCATGTCTCTTGCATCCTTAAATGTATAGCAAGGTTTGTATAAAGAGAAAATATGTGTTGTCAGACAGTAATGCTGTTGCTTTTTGTATGTGTTTCTTTGGGAATGAGAGAACTCTAGCAAGTCAGATAAATAACAAAATCAATGGGATAGCTTTTCTTCTGTTAGATGTGGACTACATGTAGGCCCTGTATGGTTATCTTTATTGTTTTACCTCAGTCTTATGCAAGATTTCTGAGGTTATAGGAACAGACATCTAGCTAATTAAAAACTACCAAGGTACACAAAACTTGCTCTAAAGTTTCTGCATGCCATTACCAGGTGCAGGAGGAAATGTTTGGTTGTTTGGGTGGCATGTGCTTCATCTGTTGCTCTCAGGTTTATGTCAGAGGCAAGAGAAATAGCAGGCATAACAGAAGCACCCAGCAGACCGAATCTTGTTTGTGCATCACTTTGGATCACTTTAGGAGCCATGCCAAAATCTGTTGTTTGGTCGTTAACCTGAAAAATGCACATTTTGTAATTCAGATGCAAGATTTTGCTTGTCTTGCTAAGAAGGCTGTGAGCCTTTGATATACCAGCTAAAGGAAATAAGAAAGCAATGACAGTTTCTAACCTTCTCAGCTCTTCAGAGGGACTTGATTTGAGAGGCATTTTGGTTAGGTTCCAACTCCATTAGGTGTGCACTTTCTCATAGATATCTCTTGACTTCCATAGGTTTTTTTGTGTACTTCCAGCAATACGAAAGAGCATTAGTCATTAGGTCTGAAGGTATTGGGTTTACTCAACTGAAGCTGTCAGTACAAACAAGCACATACTAAAGTTGAGCATACAAGCCATTACGAAAAGATACAGGTCAATATGTGGGATTCTTTTCTTTGGTGTGCTCAGGAGCTGAGTGTTGTTTATTTGCATATCTCCACTGCTGTCAATTTGGTGCTGCATTTAGATCTCTGCAAGTGTTCGAGTGATTTTTAGACTCTGATATCATCAGTTTTTCTTTGTTGGTTGATGTTTTTCTCTGTGGTATTTTAAGCTGATTTCAGCAGAGTGGAGATTTCAGACATTTCCTTTTTTTTTCTTCATGTCCTTATTACTCATTTTGGGTCACTTGGAAAATTCCTAATACCAGCTAGAAAAGAGAAGCCAGTCATAGAGCTGACTGGCCTTCCTTTAGGCTAAAGGAAAAGTATGGCTTCCAGACATCTTACATTTTTATCTTTTTAAGTAAATGGTATAAAACTGCGTACTATTGTATATTAAAGGTATTCTTTAGGAAATGGTTTTGCTTGATGAAATGTAACAATTACATACTCTGTCTAGAATGGTGCTTCCAGAAGTCTACGTGCTGCACTGTGGAGATTTGCTGAGCTTGCTCATCTAGTTCGGCCTCAAAAGTGCAGGTAAACGCAGTAACAAGATGTTACTGTTCTGAAGTTTTAAATGTATAACTGGGAGGTTGGAAGAATTCCTGTCACATTCTTCTCTCTGATTTTGCTGTATTTCATTAGCTGATTTTCTTTTTAGCAGAGTTTTAGTTGTGTTTTACATGATTCTGGGGGAAGAGAGGGAAAAACTTGTGAAGACAATGACTTGTATTTTTTTCAGTGTATTCTTTAGTTCTGCCTTGATGTCTGCAAATTTTATTTAGAAGACTATTGTGTTGGTTTTTTTTTCTCCTACATTCTTTGCAGCTAACAGGTACATGTTCTAACATTTAGTAATATCACAGAATTTGAGTATGAGTTAAAAATGTTAAAATGTTTAAATAGGTACAGTGTTTCTGATCTCAAACTAATTGTTCTCCTTTGCCTTGCTTAGGCCGTACCTAGTAAACCTTTTGCCCTGTCTAACACGAATAAGTAAGAGACCTGAGGAGTCGGTACAAGAGACACTGGCTGCAGCAATACCAAAAATCATGGCAGCATTTGGCAACTTTGCAAATGACAATGAGATTAAGGTATCTTTCTTTAACCTATTAGTGCTCCCTGTTTTGTCTCAAAGCACAGTAAGCTATCAGCATTATCAGTCAGATGTTACGGAAAGCAGTGTTACTGCTGCAAGTCTGAATTGAGGCCAAAGTTGCTTTCATTTGATGTACATTAAGTAATGCTTTGAGCGAATGAAGAATATATTTGCTGACTTAATTCACTTCTGTCTTTCTCATGGAAACTCAATGTATCTTTGTTTTTAGGTCTTACTGAAGGCTTTTATAGCTAATCTTAAATCCAGTTCCCCTACTATCCGTCGAACAGCAGCAGGATCAACAGTGAGCATCTGTCAGCATTCACGAAGAACACAGTATTTTTATGCCTGGTTATTGAACGTACTTCTAGGTAAGATTCAGGAAAAAAGATATCTAGTTGTAAGTAACATGATTTTTTTTTTCCATGGAAGGTACTTTTCATATGTGAGAGGTTTTCAGGCAAAGCAAGGATACCAGTTACACTACCAATGCTTTCTCTATTTTGTGTTAAGTTAGATGAAGATATGACTAAAGCTATTTATATCCATGTGCTGCAATGCTAATTCGGTAGTGTCGAAAAGAAGCAGACAAAGCTAGGGAAACAAGTAGCCTGCTGGAAAATGAGGAGGTTGAGGGATGCTGGAAGAGCTTGCTCAGGAAGCTGTGAAGGCTAGCGTTGTTCAGCAGCTTGGTTGTTAGGGTGGCAGGTCTTGAGATGGACAGTGTGACTGCTATTCTGTGGGCAATGAGTGCATACACTGTAGCCTTTTTTAGAGGTACCACCATGTAGATTCTTTGTTGAAAACCAAACTTAGACCAGAAATTGATTTTTATTACTTTTTTATTATTTTTGTTTTAAATTTGAACTTTTCTAATTTAAAAAACATGCAACTTTGTGTCAGTTATTGCTTCTATATTTCTTCGTCTGGGAAGCTTGCGTTGTCTTTGGGGTGTTTTGCAGCCCATGCCTGGGTTGGTGTGGAGACTTTTTTTTCCTGTTTTGTTACTGTTGAAGGGTTCTTTACTATGTAGACTATATTGCAAAAGGAGAGGTAAGGAAGGGCAACATATGATAAAACATTATTGTGTTAGCCTTCCTTTTCCTAAGAATGTGAAAAATGCAGGTGCTTTGTAGTGACTTTCCTTTGTGTGACTTGAAAATGGTGGAATTCTGCACACATCGTTCTTAGCTGCCTCACAGCTGATGTTCTATAATGTCCTGGCAATAGTACTGAATTCAAACAGGAACACTAATAGGAACTCCATTAATAGATTTTGGAGTTTTGTTTTTTTAATATAAGGTGGTGTTTTCTTACGTAACATATTTGTTCTTAATATGTTTAAGGTTTGACTCTGATTAGCAGGTAGGTATATGGAACAAGGGTCCCAGTATTTGACAGAGGAGGCAAAAGTGTGAATGTCATTCATTAGGATAATAGTGTGTTTGTGAGGGTCTTAATTAAACTGCCAAGTGAAGAGAGGGAGCAGGTGAGGAGGGGAGCAAGACAGCCTTGATCATGTAGAGGCAGCATCAGGTACTATGAATAAGAATTCTTCTGTGTGTTTTTATTGAGTGAAAGAGGTAGATAACAGGGAAGGTGAGACAGGGTCCTCTGACTATTCTCCCACATGGGCTAAGTGATTGTCAGAAATATTAAATAATGCATGTTTTCAAATGTTTCTGAATTTAGAAAGCATTTTTAAGTTGATTCTAGGTATTTGGATTTTTTTTGTTTTTAAAAAGCTATTATGGACCATGTGAAATAACATTTGTATTGAAACTAACCACTGTCAATAAGTCATTCAGCTACTTTCTGCCCCCAGGCTTGTTGGTTCCTGTAGAAGATGATCATCCTACTCTTTTAATCCTGGGTGTTCTACTTACACTAAGGTATCTCATACCTTTATTGCAACAACAAGTAAAGGATACCAGCCTGAAAGGCAGTTTTGGCGTAACAAGAAAAGAAACAGAGATTTCGCCTTCACCAGAACAACTCATACAGGTAAAATATGAATAATAATCCTAATCTGAAGACTGCTAATTGGAAGGAAGAGAAATAGATCTTTCATGTATGATACAGCACTAGTTTGATGAATTCTGAATTACTTTCTCAAATTCCTGTTCATCTTGGTAAGTGGTAGTTGGTCCAGAGACTGGAATTACTGATGAGTAAAGACCAGAAATCCCAGAGAAAATGCAGCAATGCTTGTTAGGTGCTCCCAAAGTATCTAAAGAACTTCATAATTGTTATGGTGCTCTTTGATATAATTTCTCCTTCTATAAAAATAAAGAGAAACAACAGGCTTCTACCAAAAAGGCAGTTAAATGGCTACAATTAATTTCCATTTTCTCCTTGGAAGGGTGTGGTCAAGATTAGGTAGAGGAAACATCAGTCATTTTTAATGCACCACTAAAATTTAATGTGGTATGTGAGAAGAAATTAGTATGTTGTGTCTTCGTAGAGACTTAACTGCAGTACTTCATTGGCTTTTAGGTTTATGAACTGACTCTCCATTACACCCAGCATCAGGACCATAATGTTGTGACTGGAGCTTTAGAGTTATTACAACAGCTCTTTAGAACACCACCACCTGAACTTCTTCATGTCCTGACTGCTTCAGGGGGCATTGCACAGGTCAGTGTATCCAAAGATGAATGTGCCAGCAGGAGCCGCAGTGGGAGCATAGTGGAACTTATAGGTAAGCTATATTTTCTTGTAATTCAAGTAAAATGAGATAAACATACACCACCAGCTCTGTTTATCAGTGTTAGCCAAAAGTATGAAGGATAAAATGAAAAGTGTAATGTTCTGCATGACTCTCCCCTCACCCTTCACCGCACAGGTACAGTTAGTTTCTTTCCATCCTTCCTTTAAGTGGGTGTACATCCACTGAGTTAAGGCAAACTCCAAAGTATTTTGTACTGTTCATGTTGATTTTTGGTTAAACAGAACAAGTTAACTGTGGTGACAGATTTAGTTTTTTTCCTCACAAAATTGCTGTTGTTCTCACCAAGCAGCTGACAACTGTGATTCATAAAAAGCTGATCTAATCAGAATTTATATTAACTGAGAGCCTCTTGCTGAATACCAAACCAGCATGAAATTAAAGCATGACTTAAGTTTACCTGTAACTGCTAAAATCAGCTGTCAGTGTTCTTGTCTGTGAAATGCATGTTATTAAAATTCTCTCTTAACTGCTACTGACCTGTTTCAAAAGACTCAATCTCTGATTGGATTTCTGTAAGGACTCCTGTACTGACTTAACAAACCATTCTAATATTGCTGCTATTAGAAGGTAATTCATTATCCAAAAACAATCATAGGAGTGGAATTTAAAACATATTTTTTAAAAGGCAAAATTTGCACAAGTGGCGTAGAAAAATGAGAAGTCATTTGATGCTGAATGATCTCAAAAACTTGGACTTCAAAAGCAGCGAGTTTGCTGTTTCTTCCTGGCTTTGGGGTTTGGTTTTGTTTTTGTTTTTTCTTTCCCATTCGTGGCTATTACAATTCCTTCATGATTTCAGCAGTTCTGTCTTTGCCCTGATGTGTTACTTTCTGTGATTTGCAGCTGGAGGGGGGTCTTCATGCAGCCCTGTTCTTACAAGAAAGCCTAAAGGTGATTATTTTCAAAACCAAATCTTTACTTGCATTCCTTTCTGATTTTTTGGGGTTGTTTTTTGGGGGTTGTTTTCTTGCTCGTCCCCACTTCATTGTCTTGCTTTGGTCATCATTCACAATTGCCTTTATGTTATCAACTGAGCCTAAATCAGTGTAAATTTTCCTCATGTGATTTCTGATATTGCAGTCAAGAGGTTCTAAAATTATTCAAAGCAGTATGATCATTTTTATTTTATTTTTTTTTTTTTTTGCTGCAATTCACTGGCAAAATTCTGGTGATGAATATTGATGCAATTTTCACTTTTAAAGAGCACATCTAAAAATAACCTCTGAACAGGGCATTCTTCCTTTTGGTGGCAATACTTAGCATTTAATGTAACTCACAAAGTAGTTAACCTTCCTGGTTTGGCCAGGCCTGTTTTCTTTTTTAATTCTTCAATGCATGTGTATGTTTGCATGCTTTGATATGATGCTTTTTTTTCTTTTGCTGGTCACTCTGACGAATTCTATACTCTGTGTCTTACTGTGGATCTTTTCATTTCTTTCAATAGGTAATTAATTTTGCAGGATTTTAAGTAATTGTTCTGAAGGATTATTTTCCCATTTTGTGTATGAAAGTATTGAATAGCTAGGTATACATTTACACTTTGCTTCAAACCAGTCATATCAGTACTAGAATAGCTCTAGATGCAGCTATATAACAGTTTCATTGCCTGTTTTAGGTGAGAAAAATTTTGCTATTGCAGTGGAACTATGTATGAGTATTGTGCAGTTATTGCAAGCATAGTAAGGAGACGTGTGCAACACTGAAAAGAAAAACTTGGAGTTAAAATAAGACTAAATAAGAATACACAAACTTTAAGGCCCATTATAGCATCTAGCTTACACTCTTTCCAAATACCTCCTGCTATCTTTGCAAAGAATCTCCTAATGCTTAAAGAACATACCAAAATGTGAAATAGTGGTTACAGCTTAATGAAATAGTGCTTATAGAATCATAGAATAGTTAGGGTTGGAAGGGACCTTAAGATCATCCAGTTCCAACCCCCCTGCCATAAGCAGGGACACCTCACACTAAACCATGTCACCCAACGCTTCATCCAACCTGGCTTTGAACACTGCCAGGGATGAACCACTCACAACCTCCCTGGGCAACCCATTCCAGCATCTCACCACCCTAACAGGAAAGAATTTTTTCCTTATATCCAATCTAAACCTTCCCTGTTTAAGTNCCTGGGCAACCCATTCCAGCATCTCACCACCCTAACAGGAAAGAATTTTTTCCTTATATCCAATCTAAACCTTTCCTGTTTAAGTTTGAACCCATTACTCCTTGTCCTGTCACTACAGTCCCTAATGAAGAGTCTCTCCCCAGCATCCCTAGAGGCCCCCTTCAGATACTGGAAGTCTGCTATGAGGTCTCCACACAGTCTTCTCTTCCCCAGGCTGATGAATGCAGTGATAATTTCTAGGTTAGGAACAATAGTGTGAAGGAAAGGGTGTTTTGAAAGTAGATATTGCTGCAGCATCCAGAGGTGAGACAGAATGCAACCGATCACAATAATTACACATAAAGCTTTGAAATGAAAAATTGTAAATCATCATTTTGGTATTCTGAATCATTAGTAGTCTTCAGTGCAACTTTGAAGTGCTATTAATAATGCAAATTTGATTAAAGTACATGTTGAAGCATTAACCTTTTCTTCCTTCAGTGGGAAAATATGAGTTATTAGCTTCTTTCCTCTCTCAGGATCATTGTATGAAGATTTTGTGGTCTAAAATAATGGCATAAACGGGTTTGAAAAAATGTGTTCACAATCTTATGCTTTGTACAGGTTGAATTTCAAGTTATGAATTATTCATTTCCTGCTGCTCTGTGTTGTAGAAAGCAGGGGAAAATCAAGCTTATTCCCAGTTCCTATTTGATGCTGTGTTGCAGACTACTACGTATAGGGTAGCAGGCTTCTGCTGTTGGCTGTGAGGGAAGCTTCTCTAGCTGTAATACACCTTTGTGTGTATGGGTGTAAAGTGAGGCTTATCTACAGAACTCTGTGACCCTAACATAAGAACTCAGATATTCCATGTCTTTTCAGACTTACTGCTTCACACCAACTTTAGTTTTGAGCAACTGACTTACGATGGTTTATGTTTCAGGTGCAGAAAATTACTTGCAAAAAAGGCTGAAAAGTAATTTTGAAATGAAAACCCATGTTCTGTGTCTTAACTGTTGGGTTTTGTTGGTTTTTTTTTCCAAATAGTGGGGAATATGGTGCAGCTTGCTTATATACTCATGAACATGCAAAGCCTAATGTGCCTAATAAGTGTTTTTTAGAGTCTTTCCTCTTCCAATTACTTTTAAAGGTGATCAGCTATGGAAAGCAGAAGACTATCCTGGTTTGTTTCAGTGAGATGGATATAAATATGAGAGAATACTGAAAAATGCTTTTAGTTGGGAACTCTAAGCAGTATTTTATTCATTCCTTCGTAGGAGTTTGTAGCTCTTAATTGCTGTTATTTTATGTAGAGTATACATGGTAATGTCGTGGTTACTTTTATGCCTTGCAGGTTTGAATAATGTAAAAGATACTTTTTGGAGCAAGACAATTCTACAGTGTTACTGCTATGTATGAAAGAGAAATGTGTGATAGAGAAATGAATAGAAAAATATGTTAATGCTTTTTATCCCCTGGTAGCTTAAATTAGCTGCAAAATAATTCATCTAGAGTTATCAAAACATTAACATTTTGCATGGTGAATCTCAGACTACCAGTGAAGCTCATTGGAAATGGCAAAAAGGCATAACTCAGAGTGGTTGTTATGACTTGTAATGTCTCAGCAAGTGACATGTGAGAGCCAGAAGGATGCGCTCAGTAGCTCTCTCTGCACTTTGTATCCTGTCCCACTTACAGACCTTTCAGTGCAGTTGTGTCCTTGGTTGCTCCCAGGCAGTGTGCATCTACAGGTATCTTTCTCTTTCCACTGCCTCTATTTAAAATATGAGTACTATTCTGTAAGAGAATTCTGTGGTGGTTGTGTTAGGTTGTAAGTGGTTCTCATTTTTTCCTGTGGCAAAATACTTTCTGAAGATTTTTGCCCTGTTTGTCCCTGGCTCTTGTCCATAGTTCATCACCCTGTCCCAGTTATGCTGTCCTGTGCTTCTAGTCTGTGCTGCTCTTCCCCCTAGGCATTTTCCATTCTGTTATTGAAGTTCCAAGCCCCAGACTGCCAGTAGCCTTTGATAATATTCATAGCCTGAAGGAGGAAGAGGTTATGTATTCTATAACTTATAGTGCTTTAATGCCCTTTTGAATTGAGGGTAGACATCCAGTTGCCAGGTATCCAGCCTTTAGTAATGGGACATAATTGATGAAGTTAATAGGATCTCACACATAGTCAACAAAAATAAAATAGAATGAATAAGGTCATAGATCCTGAATGGTTTACACTGTCAAATAAAACTACTTAACTGTATTTCCTTGTCACTGCTGTCTGTTTTTCTCCTAATCAGATGGCGAGGGACTGGATATTCACTTTTTTCATTCCTTTTTCTTTTCCATCAGTTGCCTGTCATAGATTTGAAAAATTATTTGAATAATTTTAGATAATAATCACATCAAACTGACTTCAACTGTTCAGCATTTCAAGGTGACTATATTTTTGGAATACTTAAGGTTTTTCTTGCATTACTTCTCAGGTAAAATACTTCTTGGTGAAGAAGAAGGTTTGGAGGATGATTCTGAATCCCGGTCAGATGTCAGCGCTGCATCATTTGCAGGTAGCTGGCTTTCCAGCAGTGCAGTCAGCCCGTGTTATGTTACAGATCCGTTATTTTATTGCTCTGTCTAAAATATCAAAGTGATATGTTAACGGTCACTGGGAAGTGGACAGACTCAAAAGAGAGGCTAGCAAAACTGAAACCATAAATGCTCCTGGGTCTAAAACGTATACTTACCTAATGAAGTTGACTGCCTAGTTTTTTTTTAATCGATAGGCTGTCCTATTGAGCTATTGGTATAGCTGGAATGGCATTTTACAGATGTTTATTTCCCTGCCTGTCGTTTAACTGTTTAGTTGTACGCTTTCTTTAGCCTAGTTTAATGTATGGCTTAGTATGTGATGTCCATATCAACTGAAACACAAGTTTAAACACTTTATTGACTCATAGATGTCTGTGTTTTGCAGCTTCTATGAAGGGTGAGATAACCAGTGAACTAGCTTCTTCATCAGGTGTATCAACAGCTGGCTCAGTAGGCAGTTCAACTGATCCTACTGGACATGATATCATCACTGAGCAGCCACGTTCTCAGCATACATTGCAGTCAGACTCTGTAGACCTCTCAAGCTGTGATTTGACAAGTACAGCTACCGAAGGAGAAGACGACGATGTTCTTAGTCGAAGCTCCAGCCAGATCAGTGCTGTCCAGTCAGATCCCACTATGGACCTAAATGATGGTACACAAGCTTCCTCGCCAGTTAGTGATAGCTCTCAGACTACTACAGAAGGTCCAGACTCTGCTGTAACCCCCTCGGACAGTTCTGAAATTGTAAGTGTGCAACGGGCAGAGGGGGAATCCCCTTCTGCTGAGGGGCTCGACATGTCTCAGAGCTCTTCCATGGAGGGCCCAGACTTGGATTCATCTACTTACTCATCTTCTACTTTTCCATCTTCAGCTAGTAACAATGGAAAGGTCAGCAGCTCACACCTCTATTGGAGAGCTTGACCTCCTTTTAACACTTTCACTTAAAAACTACAAGGCTATAATCAGTGTATTCACTGGGTAGGTCATATGAAGGCATTAACTGATCACTCACTGAAAGAATGTCAATATCAAAGGCTTGGTGTAAATATATCCTCTTAGTAGCCTTTCCTTCATTTTGTGTAGGTATATTAATAATTACTTTGGTGCAGGAGGACTAATGGAAGTGTTAAAGGGTGAACAGTCTATTTGGAATGACAGAATATTTTTGGAACCTAATGCTTCACATTGTCTCCTGCAACACAACTCTTCTCTTTTTTTTTTTTTTAATCTTTTTATTCCATTGTAATGATTTCTCCTATACTGAGCATTAGTGCATGATTTACTCATGTAGCAGTTACATATCTAATAAACACCTGAAATGTGCATACAGTATAGATATTTTAATATATTTCACTCAAGCAAGTGTGAAGGTGTAATAAACCTAGCAAACCTGAAAGTCCTGGGAGAAAATGTAAAAAATGGGAATGCTTAAAATTTCTTAAGTTCTATTTTTCAAAGATTATAAAAATTTTGGCTGAAGTTTGCTTATAGTGACTTTGGAAGAGTAATAATCTCTTACCACTACAAAAAATGGTAAATTTGCAATTGTGATAGGCACATATTATCATGGAATAGTTAGGGTTGGAAAGAGCCTTAAGATCATTTAGTTCCAACCCCCTGCCATGGGCAGGGACACCTCACACTAGACTGTGTCACCTGAGGCTGTGTCCAATCTGGTCTTGAACGCAGCCAGGGATGGAGCGTTTACCGCTTCTTTAGGCAACCTGCTGTAGTACTTCACCACCCTCACAGTAAAGAACTTCTTCCTAACGCTCCTGCAACTGTGAGGATTTAGGAACAAAAGGAGTGATGAAGATTGCTCAGTCTCTGAATTAAATGTAGGTAGTGCAGAGGCTAAAGTGAGAAGGCATTTATTGACAGGTTGTGTTTATTGATACAAATTCTTGTCAGATTGTTGCAGGTGTCAGTTTACATACTTTTTGCAAGCAGTAATTACAATTAACATTATTTTTTTGCAATTGACGGACTAAGTGGTTGTCCCAGTTACACACAGCTTTTTAATGAACAGGTGCTTATAAAGGCAAGGAGTAACTGAAAAAGCACCTTGTCTTCATGTAAATTGAAAATTAAAAGTTTTTTACTTGTTCTGTTATTATTGAATTGCCTTTTATGCTTATTTTTCCATCGACATACTGCCTATATATTGCATTGGTACCAAGGGTCAAACTGCTGGAAGTGTCCATTTTAGTAGTCTGGTTCAAAGTGTAGGGTTTAAAATGCATTTGAATTTACTAGTCTTTTTTTTGTCCTGCACAGTGTGTTCTCAGTTTGCCTTTATATATCCAGGACAAGTGAGGTTATGGGAGAATTTGACAGCAAGGAACAAGTTCAGTTTGTGGCAGTAAAGGTGATGGTTGTGATTTGTAACTGCTGAGACAGAGGGAGAGTTGTGTTTGGAATAAGGGAGCAAGGAGAGCTGCAGGGGAAGCAAGTGTTGTGACTTTCTTCCTGTTAATATCCAAGCTTATGGCGCAAGTAGGAGGCTCTCAGATGTAACTATGACCTCAAATAGCCCCAGTGCCGGAGGAGGACGGGAGCTGCTTTATAGCCTGCATGCAGCTGTACACTAATATTTATCAAGCTCATATTTGCTTTCAAATTCTTTCTAGATGACTAACACTGCATGTTTGAGATTTGGTGTTGTGTGTTAAGCTATTTTAAGTCTTGTCCTCATATTGTGCAGGTTTTGGAGGGTGCTGAAGGACAGTATTCTGGAATGCAAATTGGGCAGCTGCAGGATGAGGAAGATGAAGCTGCAAATATTCTCCAAGATGATTCAGCAGAGTCTTTCAGAAATTCTTCTATTGGTATGTAGGTAAATTGGGGTTGGGGTCGGGCTGACACAGAACTAGTAACATGTTTAAGGCAGCTGTTACAGGTGCATCTGCTGTCTCATTTCCATGGGAATGGAGACTCAGGTAATGGATGTGAAAAACATAGCTAGGTTGAAATGTGAAACAAGGAATATATTTCAGCACTACTAAGGAATCACTTGTTTTGATCACTGCTAATTTATTTTTCATGTTTGTATAATTAGGTTAAATTAAAGTGCTTTTAATTTGCATCTGAAATGGTATTTCATGGATTACCTTTTTCTAAAGCTCTTCAACAGCCTCACCTGTTGAAAATCACAAGCCATAGTAGGCAGCCTTCTGATAGCAGCGTAGATAGATTTCCATCGAAAGAAGATGCAGCAGATCCTGGTGATCATGAAAATAAGGTGAGAAGTAGTCACAGTGGTCTGCTTTAAAGTCTAAAAAAACTGAATTGAGAAAACATACAACATTTATGCTTATGTAAATTAGTGGTAAATGTGGGTACTCTATGTACCTGGGGCACTTTATTATAGGTCAGAATAACTAGGGTTGAATAGTAAATCTGAGTTACAATCTGAATTTCATGTGACATATCATACACAAGTGATATCTTGAATGCAATCACAAAGCCAAAGAAGAGCATAAACTGCCGAGAACATGAGCCCCTTTTGTGTGTGCATTAGGGTACACTGATACTTCATAGAATCATAGAATAGTTAGGGTTGGAAGGGACCTTAAGATCATCCAGTTCCAACCCCCCTGCCATAAGCAGGGACACCTCACACTAAACCATGCCACCCAAGGCTTCATCCAACCTGGCTTTGAACACTGCCATGGATGGAGCACTCACAACCCATTCCAGCATCTCACCACCCTAACAGGAAAGAATTTCTTCCTTATATCCAGTCTAAACATCTCCTGTTTAAGTTTGAACCCATTACCCCTTGTCCTGTCACTACAGTCCCTAATGAAGAGCCCCTCCCCAGCATCCCTAGAGGCCCCCTTCAGATACTGGAAGTCTGCTATGAGGTCTCCATGCAGCCTTCTCTTCTCCAGGCTAAACAGTCCTAACTTTCTCAGCCTGTCTTCGTATGGGAGATGCTCCAGTCCCCTGCTCATCCTTGTGGCCCTCCTCTGGACTTGTTCCAACAGCTCCATGTCCTTTTTATGTTGAAGTCATCATCTGAAATATCTTTGTGCTGGTTGCTAGCTGTGTAGGGAACTTCATGATCTTGTTAGAAGTTATGAAGTCTCATTCTCTGAGCCTTTATTTCTGTGGAGAGGCTCATACCATTCCAACCACGGGTTACTGATTTCCTCTTGTGGTTTTCTGACTTGAGCTTTGGACCTTGTTATGAGCTACAGTTTCATTTGTGGCAGGTAGTAGCCTGGGCTACTGGGGAAATCTAAATGTGAAGCCACAGAAGGTTGTCAGCCGCCTTTGAAACCAACTTGGGTATTAATTGCTTCTCATACAAAGTTTCCAAAGATCATTTTTTGTCACCAGAAAGTGGTTTATGAGACTTCAGATGCAAGCAGCACATGTAGGTCATTCAGCAAATTAATAGAATTATTTTTGTTTCTGTGATTAAGTTAAGCCAATTCTGATATTGGATCCAAACTTCCCAAAAAGATTACATTTTAAGGTTTTTTTTCCGTTTGTATTAAACACATTTTGCATTACTGCACATCCCCAAATGTATGAAGGTTGTATTTCTAAATCTTGTGCTTGATGTTTTATTTAAATTGAAGATTAATTTTTATCTGTGTAAATATTGTGATTTGCCTTCACTAGCCCTCCAGGGTAAAGGGAGACATAGGTCACTATACGGATGGGGATTCTGCTCCTTTAGTGCACTGTGTTAGACTTCTGTCGGCCTCTTTTCTACTTACTGGGGAGAAAGGAGGTAAGTTTTCTGTTCCACTCATTGGTTCCTTGCGCCTCTCAATGTGCAAGTCAGAAATGGGGTCAGTTTATTCTGTTTTTTAATCTGACACTATTAGAGATTTCAGGGGTACAGTTTTCTGTGGCAGTCCTGATTTAAATGATTGCACCAGACTACAGGAAAACCTAAAATCACTTAAATTGTGCCATTTTACAAGGAATCTTGAGCCATTTGGAATCTAAAAAGTATTATGATAACTTAACCTACAAGTCAAATACTTAATTACATTTACTATTTGTAAATTCTAATGAGACTTAACCTGAGAGGCCATGATGGGTTATAGATTGTATAAAGCTGTGAAGACAGCCTAATATCAGTATTTCTTTTTATCAGCATTGACTGCCCGGTTTGTCCACTATGAAAGTATCAATACTTGAGCAAGGAAACTATTTTGAGTTTCAGTTCATTTTGTAGGAACTTTTAAAGCAAGTTCAGAAGAATATAGTTCTTTCAAGTACTTGTCTTAATATTTTTACAGTTGATTTTCTTTACAATGCCTAATGTGTTTTAATGAAAACAAGATTAAATGTATTTTTTTTAGCTTGATCACTCTATAGTGTTTGAATTTTCTGTTGATTTTTCTGAATTCAGAGGAAATGCTGTTGTATCAATTGTTGTATCAATTTGTGTTTTGAAAAGGTAACTGTATTTTAAATGATTCAGCTGAAGTAAAGCAGAGAATTGATTTAAGGTTTTCAAAGGCCTGTGTGAAATCTCAAGTTGAACTTTTTTCTACTCTTTTAACATCTTGCAGCATTTGAACAAACAAGTTAGTGTGGCTGTTTTTCATTTGAGATGGTCAAAGAGGCTTTTTGAGGGTACATGATTGTTGGAGGAGGCAACTGGGGCTCAAAAGAAGAAATATTTACCTTTCTAGCATAGTGATGAAATGTCAGTGGGGATTTTCCAGGAAGCTTTTATGGCGTACACTGCTGCTTCAGTTTTTTTCCACTGGGAAGTCCATGTCACAGGCTTGTGTATGTGTGTCATTATATATGGCTGAAATGAGCATTTAAGGGGAAAAGAACAAACATCTTTTCTAAATTATTACTTGTTCATGTACTCTGTTAATGTAATGTTCTTGGAAATAGAGTGTAATAGCTGTTTTCTTGGAGATGAAGGAAGCGAGGTGGTAGTGTGTGTATTACTTTGGTGTGTTGTCTTTTTCCAAACAAACAAAAAGGCCATATGTAACTGCTGCCTCTGATCAACTGGAACTACTTGCTCTGCCTTCACTTTTTTTTTAATCCAGGCTAAGCTATTTATATCATACAGAGTTATTAATTAACCTAAAAACAATACCTAAAGCTTTTAAATACTCCCTGGGTTTGTTTTCTTCTCCCCAGCTTTAGTTCCTGATAGAGATGTGAGAGTCAGTGTAAAAGCCCTGGCAGTGAGTTGTGTTGGAGCAGCTGTTGCACTTCACCCTGAGTCTTTCTTCAGCAAACTGTATAAAACACCTCTTGAAGCAATGGGAGAAGAATATGGTATGTTGCAATTCACCTATTCCATTTTAATAGTGTTAAATACATGAGACAGCACTAAATATTGTACCAGTATTGGTATGAGCATGCTGTCTTGAACACTATTTTTGCTTTTAATAAAAATGAAGTCTTGTTGAATGAGCTCATATAGCTTCTGACAAGATGAAGCTATTCGCTATACAAAAGCAGTTTGTTTTTCTTATAAATGGTTTCTTCTAATTTATTTCAGGCCAACTTATAAATGGTTTCTAAGCCACTAGGTTAATGTTCATAAATGCTTACAATATGATCATCAAGGACTTGGAGTATTCAACTGGTTTGATACTGGTAGTGGCAAAGATGGAGTGTTAACCAAAACTCTTCTTAGATTTACCCAGAGCAGTTTGTGTACAATTGAAATAAACTGCTGATGTTTTTAAGTGTAATCGCTGGACTGGATGGTGTGAATGATCTGTAGGTGACATCCAAGGGTAGAACCAAAGCAGACATATTGTGAATATGCTGATACTGTTTGTACAGGAATCAGTACCTCCAGTGAAACATTTTTAGGGATCAATTAAGCCTAAGACTAGTATTTTTAAAATAAAGTAGCTGTAACTTATTTTCTTAGAGGAGCAGTATGTATCAGATATTCTGAACTACATTGACCACGGAGATCCCCAGATCAGAGGAGCCACTGCCATTTTGTGTGGAACAATTGTCAACTCTATTCTAATTAAATCCCGCTTTGATGTGGAAAAATGGCTAATAAATGTCAGAAGCTCAACAGGTAACAATTTGTTTTAAGGGTGGGTTTTGGTTTGGTTTGCGTTTTTTTATGTAACCAAAACTTTCTTTTGTTTCACTGGTCTAAATTCTCTTTGTTAGGAAATCTCTTTTCTTTGGTAGACTGCATACCTCTGTTACAGAAAACACTGAAAGATGAGTCCTCTGTTACATGCAAGCTAGCTTGTACAGCTGTGAAGGTAAGCAGAACTAACAATTTATTTGCACCACCACAGATCACAGAGGTGTTATTTGTCGGCTAGGATCCTGCTATGCTCAGGTGTATGAACATGAAGCAAAAAATTACTTCTTCCCCAAGAACTTCGTTGTTGAAAACATGAATTCAGGCACAGAAATGGAGGAACAAACAGCTGGAAAATTATGTTGGTTAGATCATGGAGCAGTGTAATAATGACATTTCTAGTCATAAATATACTGGTTTGAACTGTCCTGTTACATTGATCAACAATAGCATAAGTCCATTAGATAGCATATCTAGGCTGAAGAAGGAAGTGTGAGCATGTAACACCTGGTTGTAGCCTGTATTTGGAGAGCAAAAATTTGGTGAGAAATGGCAATAAAATAGTGATTATTTCCTGAAATAATAATTTTTAAAAGTGAAGAAAGTCTCAGGAAAGCAAATGTTTCAAACTGGGTGAAAAATATCCATTGGACCATTGTTAAAATAGAGATGAGAGCTGAGCTGGGGAGTGGAACTTAGAGTGTGTGAATTTTATTTTTGTAACAAAATCTGTGGAAGGTGTTGTGTGAAAAAGCAGAGGAATGCAGGAGTGAGCTTTCCCCTGAGGAATTTTCCAAAGAAGTAGAGCAAGAAGAACGAATTCCAGGCCAACGGAAATTAGTTCACTGAGGAGAGGCAGAGGGTGGCTGACTGTGTTGTAGCTTATAGGTCAGTGAGGCAAAGTATAGCTTTTAGTAAAATACAGATACTGTATGGAAAGTATGATTTCATGTGCTAAGAGGAAGGATCTGTGATGCCACTGAGGGAAGAAAATCCAATTACTTAAATTATGCTATATTTTTCAACATTCTGTTCAGTGTTCTTATTGCTTAAATATAGTGGGTTTATTTATGGTTACACTTGTGATTATGGCTTTTTGCAAGACTTAGAATTGTTCAGTTATGGCAACTTACGTTAGTCAATTTTGATCTTTCCCTCAGCATACAATGTAGCCTGACTTCATACCTTACAGCAGAAATGTTCTAAAGCATTTTGGGTTCTTAACCCCTGGAAAAGAAAGTACTTTTTTATGTAGCTGAAGATGACATAGTATAGAGTTCTGCAGCTTTTTCTGGGTATCACATATTGTGCATATAGTTGAACAGCCATTAAAGTGTGGAGGTCTGACTGTTTCAAGAACTTTGAAAATCAGAACTAGGCGTCTAAAAATGCTCTATGGAAATTTGGAGAGAGTGTTTTTGAAAAGATAAGAATTAATGGTGCTTGTGATGATAAAGCCCTATATTAGACCTTAACTCTTTGAAGGATTTTCCTCTAAACTCTAAGGCTCGTGTTCCTCTCTGAAGTTTAAATTCAACATTGGGTTTGAGCAATTCACATGGAGCTGCAGTCCTTGCCTTACAAAGTACTTGACTCTGGAAGTGTCTCCTAGCAATTAAGCAATAACCTTTTCTAGTATTCTTAATAAAACAGACTGTTCTGACTCACTTACATGCTTTGATTCAGAGAGCCTCTCCTGTAATGTAATTGAAAGTTGTTTTGTCTTTTCAGCATTGCATCATGAGCCTATGCAGTAGCAGTTACAGTGAACTAGGTTTACAGTTAATTGTTGACCTTCTTACACTGAAGAATAGCTCCTACTGGCTAGTAAGGACAGAACTTCTGGAAACACTTGCAGAGGTAGATTTTCGGTAAGTGTTCATAGTTTTCCGTGTGTGTTTTAGCTTCAGTGCAAAGATGCTGTGTATGGGAAACTGGAAGCATAATAGAGCAGTTTCTTCTGAAATGTCAACAAGTTTTGCAGAAGTAAGTGAGACCAATCATCTGCCTCAGGGATATATGAATGCCTTTGTTAGTTTACCATTGACTTCACTACTAAGCCTAATCCTTGTAACACTATTGGAGTTTCCAATTCAGTGGCCTCTTTATCAAGTCTTCTGTAAATTTGTGATTGGAGAGACACCATATAATCTCAGAACTCACTTGGATTTCGTGTTTAGTTGTGCACATTTTTCATAGGAAAAAATCCCTGAGTTATTCTCCATTAATGTCAGCTCTCTTCTGTTTCTTGGTTTCTGTTACACTGAAAGGACTATGACTTTACTTACTTTTCTTACATTCCCTCATTGTCTACAGGTTCTTCCAAGCTGAAAGACAAAACATGTTTATGTGAAAATTCTTCAAGCTATCCTTAGTCATACAAAATTGAACTCTTTTCTGAATAGTGATGTTAGGAATGTGTTACTGTCTTTTCAAAACTGTTTGATTTTTCCCTGTGGGGATGGGGAAGAGAAGGGCGGAAAAGCCCAAACCAATTACAATCACAATGTGTAAATTACCTTTGTTAACTGAAGAAAAGTAATTCTTCTTCTATTGTACTAGCCAGATAGGAGTCTATCAAATAGCTTACCTTTTTGAAAGGTAGCAGCAACTTTGTTTTATGTCTTAAAGTTTCCCTGCAGTGGTGTGTTTAAAAAAAATAAACAAGAAAGCTCTTCAGAGCACTAAAGCGAGAAATAACATTTAATGTTAACCAGTGTACCCTAAATTCTGGTTTACTGTAGGTTAGTCAGCTTCTTGGAAGGAAGAACTGAGAGCTTGCACAGAGGTTTTCATCATTATACTGGCGTAAGTAAATTATTCAGTAAGTGTATTGTGTTTCTGGATGAAGGTACCAGTGCAATTTCAGCTCTTCATGTTTTAAATTCTAAACATCAGTTTCTAAACACTGATAGTTGTTGCAAGTATATTTTGCTTGCAAGTTATGTTTGCAAGTAGGAGTCTCAAACCTCATGCTCTGAGACTTGTTACAATTGGAAGGATACTTTACTACTGAGATTCAAGTATCTTGGTGTTCTCTGGTGTGTATGTGGTTTTACTGTGTTGTTCTTCCAGACTTCAAAAAGTTTTTGGCATTTATGTATTTAATGGTGTATTTGGCAATGTTAAGGTAAAGATGATCTTACCAACTTGAATGACAGATGAAATCTCACTAGTTAACTACCTTTAAACAATCTGGTCAATTAATGGAAATGTTCAAGGAATTTTACTGTGCTAACTTACTTTCTAGCTACTAAAACTTCAGGAGAGAGTGCTTAACGATGTTGTGATATGTCTGCTTGGAGATGAAGATCCAAGAGTGAGACATGTAGCTGCAGCCTCCTTAGTGAGGTATATATGGCTTTTTTATTCTTTCCTTTAAAAAAAGAAGTTTAGAAAGGTACTTCTGTGTTACTGTGCACCTGTAACTAAAATAATCCCTTGGTGGTTTTATATTTTTGTTTAAATGAGGGATGGGAGACAAATGCAGCTTTGTGGTACTTAGAGCATGCATCATTCTGAATCATCAGGCAATTGTACTTGGCTCTTTATTAGCATGGCAATTATATTTAACTGTATTGCATTCTAAGGGTCACTTTCAACTTCTGCATGTTGAAGTGATTCAAGCAGTATCCTGACAGTTGTTGGGTTTACACTGTTGCAGTTCTACTGAGTTGTCTGAACTTCCATCTTCATAGAATCATAGAATAGTTAGTCCCACATGGTTATGAGTGGTGTAGCTTAAAACTTTTGTGCTAACTGATGATAGTAAAGTTAGCTAATCTTGTTTAGCAAGCTGCTGTTTGCTGTACCCTACAACAGTTACAATTGCTGCACCAAATAGTAAGTATTAGTTGGTAGTTTATTGATGTGAATTCAGGGGCTTAATTTTTATGTTTAAAGAAGTTGGGAGTATGTAATACTGGATTTCTGGAATATTTTATTGTCAGAGGAGTCTCTTCCCTATTTTTTCAGTTTATTAATTGCTGTGTAATTCCTAATAACAAGTAAAGGACAATGAAGTCTTAAAAATTCTGGCACTTAAAAGCTTTGATATTGCAGAAACAGCTCAGTAGAGAAGTAATTCAGTGTTGCATCATAGTTAACATTTATTGTTTTTATTCATGGACTTGATTTTTTGAAATGGAGTTATTTTATCTGACTGGCAATAAGTTGGAGGTTTTCCGTATCTTCAGGCTGACTTAGTGATAGCACATGTGTTAAGGTTGGGAAAGACTTAGCTGCCTAAGAACATTGTTCCAAGCTTGGAGAAGCCCCTTGAAACATCCCATGTGAGCATCCAGTTGAAGTACTGGCAGTGAAGTGTCTACAGAAAATGTCTACCATGCTTTTTTTGTTGTTGTCTAAGTTGAAATGTTTTTCAGGCAGACTGGGTCTTGTATGTTAAAGTTCACTGCATAGAAATCAGATGGTGAAGAACTGGCCTTTTTGGGTAGAGATTAGTTTTTAGTTGACACAGATATCCATGGGGAAAATATCTGGAGAGACAGGGAAACACAGAGAAATACTCTATTGAAGTGGTCATTGCAGTGTGTATAGGTAGGTGTGTCTATAAATGCTTGTTTGTTTTTTTTAACTACCATATGTCAGGGTTTGCCCTGATTTGTGCTTCTTGGTTAAAATGAAGACCCGTTTTTAAGTTACATTATGCAATATCAGTTTTAGTAACAGCATTTACAATTTGATGCCTAATTAGTGTGTGCACCCTTCTGAACTGTATATTAAATGTTTTTAAATTGTATATTAAATTTCTGATTAGTACTTTTTGATGATTATCTTTAAGGCTTGTTCCAAAGCTGTTTTATAACTGTGATCAAGGACAGGCTGATCCAGTTGTGGCAGTAGCAAGAGACCAAAGCAGTGTCTACCTGAAGCTACTAATGCATGAAACACAGCCTCCATCTCACTTTGCAGTGAGCACCATCACCAGGTATGTTACATATCTTGGCTTGCCCTAAAAGGAATATGGACCCAAATTTCAGTTTGTAATGCCTGGAAGCATAGTTAACTCCTACAAATCCATGTGCTCTGTGGGAGCATCGTGAAACAGACGCATGTTTAAAGAATAAACTGGTGTGTGAGTTACTAATGATGTGCTCACATATTGGTCATAAGGAGTCATTGTTCTGTGAAAAACTTTTATCTTCATCCTGAAGTCACCCTTATTTGTCCATTAAATTGCACAAGCGCAGCATTGCAAGCTAACTGTATGTGAACATTGTTATCCTTTAGGTATGTTGTTTGATCCAGATTTCTAACTCTTCAAATCCTGTTCAGTGACTGTGGTTGCAGAAGTCTGTACTTGCCTCTATAACTTAAGTTCCAATAGTGTGGTCTTGCTGCTGCTTTTTGCAGCCAACTACACTTCCCTAAGGTCTTCTATTTAGATGTCTTGTCTTATAGACAGTACGAGTTGCATATATTTATGGGGCCTCTTTATCAGCTTGTAGTACAAGATCTTAAGTATGTACCTTTTCCATTCATTGATTGTGTCACTTAAGATTTATCTACTGTAGTATGGAAACAATAGAACTTAATGGACAGTGTTATTTCAGATACAGACTAGTGTGGGTTTTTTCTACAGCAGTAATCCAAAGGTTGTGAACATGCAAAAATGTTACATGGATTTGAGGAAGAGCAGACCGATGTTGAATTGGTGGTGATCTCTAGAGCACCTTCTTAAGTATTGAGAGTCTGATCTGCTGTTTCTGTTTGCTAATAAGATTTGATTTATAAATTAAAGTGCTTTTGCTAGTAGAGAAGAAAAATTATTAAAATAAGGTGGTATTTGGAGTGTTCTCAGATTTTGTATTTTATAAGCAGTCTCTAAAATAATAGTAATTTAGACATAATTTTTATTTAAGCTGTTTTTAAGTACATGTTTTTGTGGTGTATATGTTTTTATTTCAGAACATATAGAGGCTACAACATGCTGCAAAGTCCAACTGATGTCACTATGGAAAACAATCTCTCAAGGGTTATTGCAGCAATTTCCCATGCATTGACAATATCCACTACAAGAGCACTTACGGTGAGTTTTATTAGTTGTTGTAGCAGCTGACTTTTCTTTCTCACTTGCTTTATTTTTGATTATTTCCTGGCTGTATTTGTACCTGCATCTTTGGTACTGTGGCAGTAGCAATACTAATGTATTTAATTCTCACTCTTCAGATAATTTGTTGTTGTTGCAAACTCTTCCAGTGATGAAATTAATTCACTTCTTGGTGTTAACTTTTCAGTTTGGCTGCTGTGAAGCTTTGTGTCTTCTCTCCGCAACATTTCCAGTCTGCACCTGGAGTATGGGATGGCACTGTGGGTATGTTAACAGATAAGAACTTTATAAAGAAGAGTATGAAATCAGGTTGCTTTTAAAAATGCAAAGTGTCAGATTTTTTCATCTCTGGAATCACAGCATACATCACAGGGCTTGGTTGCAGCCCCTGTAATAGATAGATACATATGGTCAGTATCTATCAAAATAAGTAATAGGAAAAAATTCCATGCTTTTGAAAAACGTGTATCTTCAGGATATTGTCTTGTAGTATCTCTCTAAAATCAGAACATGATCATTTTCACCTTGATCTCATGTTTATGTTGAAGAACAGTTGTAAAGGAAGTTGCTTCATAATTGGCTTCATTATTGCTTTCATAACTGTAAAATTACCAGATGGTTTCTCTATTTGGCACACTGAATGGGAACAGCAAATGAGATAGCCAATACTTAAGTGTTATGTATTTAATACATGATAGCCCCAAAATACTTAGATTCTGAAGGGTTTCTTCAGACTGTAACTCTACGTTTGGCAGCTCTAAAGCTTTGATTTTGTCTCTGATTTTCAATGTGCTGAGACATATGAGCTGTAAAGCTAGCTACTGAAGGTGTGCATGTGCAGTGCTGTTTGGTTTTTAAATAGATTTAACATAATTTGTGTCAAATTTTTTCACTGTTGTCATGTCTCTATTATTTTATTTTTCTGGTATCCTGAAACTCTATTGCAATATATGATCTTGTTTTAAAATAAAACAAAACTCCAAAACCCAACAGCTGTCCCTCAGCTGCTGTTCTTGTTGGGATGCGCTTTTTTCCCTTGCTGGTCGTAAATGTAGCATACATTCTATGTGCATTCTAAAAGATGTCTTGTGAGCTATAGGTCCAGTTTTAACAACTGAAGTAGGTTAGGATGTGAGCAGTGCTTAGCTGGAAAACAAAATCAGTGCAGAATTGCACCAATGTGTCTTCTGCACTATCCAGCCTAGAAAAATGTTGGTTTTAAGATGCATCAGTGATTCAATGACAGCCTTTGCTCTTTCCTCTAATTCATTCTTTACAGACTTTTTGGCCCATGTTTGTACTAATTTAGATTGTAACTTTATTTTTGTGGAATGAGGCACATTATATAATTCTGTGTAATAAGAATATGATAACATGGATAATAACATCAGAATTTTGTCAGAATCCTTTTTTGTCTTAAGAATTCACAATATTTGAACTGTTGAATTCCAACTGTGTACAACTCAACATGGATTAATTCATGGGTTTTTAACTTTATAGCAAACAACTCTTACATGTGAAAATCCATATTAAAGAAGGAAGACACTGTAATTATCTGTATAGCTTTGTCAAAGTAATAGCTCTACTCAGTATAAATTCATTTTCTGAGATTGTTCTAAGTGTGTTAGACCAGAGTGACCACATTGAAGGTTTAACCAAAAAAGAAATTCCTTTATTTAGAGGTTGCATCAGATGCTTCCCTGAAAGAAAGTTAGTAATATCAAGCAAGCCTTACAGCTTTGAAATGATGTGATAATTCATCTGGTATTCTGACAAACATCTTACTACATTGCAATACTATATCTTCTGTCTTCCATCCCTAACTTACCTATGTGGAAGTCTTGACTTAGAGGTAGTTCAGGACCATACTGGTTAGGAGTGAAATCCAGAATTCTTTTGTTCATCGATAGATGTCATTAGCAGCTTTGGTATTTGCTATTTTAAAAAATAGCAGTGGCTCTTTAAGAAGACAAAATATTGATGGGTCTCTGCTGTAAATTGTTTTCTTAAGGCCTAGTTGAGTGTGTTTCTGTAGTTTACTTGACTGTTAGTTTTCATAAGACTTTAAACTTACCAAAAGGGGAGAGAAAAAGGTCATGATGTTCCAATATTAAACTTCCAGTGATTCCCAGCCAAGTCCTTCAGATGAAACTCAAAAGGGCTGCACCATTGGAATGGCTGGCATGGTCCTGTCTCTCCTTTCATCAGCATGGTTCCCACTGGACCTCTCTGCACATCAGGATGCTTTGATTTTGACTGGAAACCTGCTTGCAGGTAAGGCGGAACTAGGAAAGTAGGATTGTCCTGATATTTTTACCATTAGTGTTAAAAGGCCTCTATGTTACCCTGTTTTGATCTCATGCAACAAAATACATGCAAGGTAGAACAGAAGAAATAAGGAAGAAACTTCTTGCACCCAGGATGTTTGAAAAGATACTGCCTCTAAGTTGCAAATTTCTTCTTAGTTGCTAAAGGGGACTATACAGGATGCTTAGTACAGGCTGGGTATGAAAGGTTAACTTGCATAGTTCTGAACAGCAAAGAACCTGCTGCTGGTTTTGAAAATGCAGGCCCTCTCTATTTGAATTTCTGTTCATCTAACCATACATGTCTCTAAAATTTTCTGATAGTTAATTCTGAGGTTTTTATCTTACTTTTCTGTAAATAATGCAATTTATATTGCAGCAAGTGCTCCCAGGTGCTTAAAGAATCCCTGGAGTACTGAAGATGATTCAAACCAAGGTGCTGCAAAGCAGGAGGAACCCTGGCCGGCTTTAGCGGATAGATCTCTTGTTACTTTAGTAGAACAGCTTTTTTCTCATCTACTGAAAGTCATTAATATCTGTGCACATGTAATGGATGATGTTGCTCCTGGCCCAACAGTAAAGGTATGTATTAAAAATAGTGTGACGTAAATACTGCTGTGATAAAGACCTCTTAATTTTAGAGTTAATATGGGTACCTGTCTCACCTCATACCATGATAATATGACTCCATTATGGGTAGGAAAGCAAATAACATGAAAAGGGCATGCATATCATTCTTCCACGTAACATGTTTTTCCTTAGTTCTGCAGCATTTGTAGTATGACGTTAATTTTTGAACCTTTTATTCCTGCTGAATTTACCTGAAACATTAATTTGGTGAGGAGTGTATATAGTAAATGGAGTCAGCATCTGTTGACTTTTGGCTTTGTTGGCTGGCTGTAATGCGTTGAGCTCCTTTGGGGCTAAAAATGACTCTTTTTAATATCCTGTAAAGTATCTTGACTTCTAAAACAGCTTCTGTGAGGTACTTCTGGCTTTGGATTTTCGTTTTGGCTTGCGTTATTTTGAGGCATTTACGTTTTGAGACTTGCCTGATGCCTGTAAAGCAGTGTTACTAGGATCAGTAATTTCTTCGTATTTTGAAAATGTGAGAATATTTTTTGATACTTGTCATGGTTTAAAACCCAGGCAGTAAAAATAACTGTTACAGCTGAAACCAGGTCAGTGCTTTTTGTATGGAATCAAAAGAAACTTTAGTCGTTGAGGTTTGGTTCCATCTCGTTGACCTACACTGAAGTTCAGAGGTAAAGTAGAGAATACAGTAAACTTCTTCCTTTTCACCGAGGAAATCCATGTCCTGAACCTGAGAGTTGAGACCATTTAACTGTCAGTCAAATAATGGGAAGTTTAAACAGAAGATGAACACACTTACATTTGTGTAAAAAAAAGAAAAGCTATTAGTGCATGCAAAATTAATCAAGCTTCTTTTAATCGTAGGCAGCATTACCTTCTCTCACGAACCCACCTTCTCTTAGTCCAATTCGGAGGAAGGGGAAAGAGAGGGAGGCTGTTGAACAGGCCTCTGTGCCAATGAGCCCTAAAAAAGGTGGTGAAGCAAGTCCGGGTAAGCACGCTTACTCCTAGAAACCCTCCCACCTATCATCCTCCCCTGAGTATGGTTACAGCATAGAGAGAAGAAATAAAACTGAGTAACTGGTTTTCTAAAGTTTTGGTTCGAAAGGCTGGCAGACCCACTGTCAGAAGTTCTTTTCCAGTACTGCTTTGCAGGAAAAGCAGCTGTAGGTGGGGGCTTCCTTACTGGTTTGATTTTCATTCAAATTAACTGTGCTTTTCAGAAGCAAGGTACTGCTGAATCCTTTTACTTACTGCTTTTCTCAATCTACTCATCTATTGACTAAATCAGGAAGTAATTTTTGCAAGTATTTTACTAAGGAATATGAAATTTGCTCTGTACCTTTTGGCAGGAGTAGCTTCTCTTGCTTCTGGAAACAAGATTCTGAATCTTGAAAACTTTGTTTTTCCTTAGTAATGAATGAAAGGAATGGGTGGTAATTCTATTTTATAAATTGTAGTCAGTAGTAAGCCACCTTGGTTAATTTCTGTTATCTCAGAGGGCTAGTTTCTTGGAATGCTAGTTTGTATTGTAATTGTACAGCAGTTTAAAAGTGTGTTTGCAGTTAAAGTGTATTTGCAGTTTGAAATCTGCATGCAGTCTGAAAAATTCATACTGTCTAGTAATGTCTTGAGGGTCCTAGAGAAAGTATGTTGTGCTAATCTATGATATACTTTTAAGCTCCTAGGCAAACTGATGCTGCTGTGCCTGTTCCAACAAGTAAATCATCCTCAGTAGGAAGCTTTTATCATCTTCCATCGTATCTGAAGTTATACGATGTCCTGAAAGCAACCCATGCCAATTATAAGGTACTGCGTGATCTCAGATGATTGAATTAAAATGTGGTTGGGCAATCACTTTGTTTCTTTTAAACATGGCTCTGCTTGTATTGAGACTCACTTGTTTGCCTGTGTAAACATACGCACACACACAAAAATAATCACAACCACCAAGAACAAAAACAGGCATTGTCACCCTGTTCTTGTTTCTCTGCGGGCTGATGCTGATACCAAATGATCCTTTACTGGCTTGGCAGTGCCAAATAGATTCCAGTGTCTGTTTCTCTCTGCAGTTTATTCCAGGATCGGTAAGCTTTTTCTTTATTAGTTCAGGTCACAGAAGATGCATTCCCTAGGTGCTTGGTGATCTGATTTGTACGCTTCAGGGGCTGTATTCTTATTAAACCTACTGCATTTGAGAAATACATTATCCCTTCTCTACTGCTTGTCAACATCCTAGGCCTTTCCATATGCTGTCACTTCCTCAAGCTAGAAGATCCTTTTTCTTAGTCAAAATGAAGTCCTATGTTTTAGCCATTCATAAGGAAGCCTAAGCTGTCAGTGGTGTTAGTTGAACCATCCTGAAATTCCAGGCAACAGATCTTATTTGTGTCAATGCCAACTTCTGTGATTTTTGTCTCCTGAAGTAATGGTTAATAGAAAGTGTGATTTTACTTTTTGTGACCAGGTTACTTTGGATCTGCAAAACAGTAATGAAAAGTTTGGATGTTTCTTACGGTCTGCCTTGGATGTTCTGTCTCAAATCTTGGAACTTGCTACTCTTCAAGACATTGGAAAGGTATGAGATCTCTGTGTTCTTTCTTTTGTAGTTAGGTTTTCTAGTATCTCTGTCCTTGTTGGGGAAGAACTTTTAAAATTGGTGCAGTTGTGAGAGACGGTAGTCCTAGGAGCACTGCGATACCACAGTGTTGGGTAGAGTGCTAAAGCAGATTTTCCAGGTTAAATTGCTGTAGTTGAGAAGTGGCATAATCTTTTACTGTTTAAATTTCATGTGGAGGCTTTTCTTACCAGGAAAATGGCTTTCCTTCAGTCATCCTTACTCTATATACTCTTGTTAAATATGCAAAATGTCAGAAAGCGTACTGCTCCCGTTCCACTCCTGTGTCTTGATGTTTTTGATCCTTAACTGTGGTGTTATGCATTGTGGTGCTTTCAGATTAGGAGGCAGATCTTGCATATTTTTTATTTGTTTACACGCACCCATGATTTCCCTTAAATTACTGTAGTTTTAGATAGTAAACCAACCTGTGCTGTTGTCCAGTTTTCATAGTAATGCTGCACGTGATAAAGCGAATAAGGCAATTAGGTTCACTTATCTTCTGCTTTTCTAGTGTGTTGAAGAAATTTTGGGATACCTAAAATCGTGTTTCAACAGAGAGCCAACAATGGCAACAGTCTGTGTGCAGCAGGTAAGGAGGTGACTTTTTTGTGTGTTACTGGGTGGTTAATCCTGATGTCCTGCCGTTATCAATTTGACACTAAGAGTTTGCACATTCTTTTAAGGGAAGTAATGTGAGGAAACTGTAGCCCAGGTGGAGCAAACAGAGCATGTTTTCTTTAATTTTTCATTACTTGTTCTGAAACTTGATATTGTCTGAATAATTTAATTTCTCTTGAAGTGCTTCCAATTCAGAGAACTGTTTTAGCTAGTGCTCAGAAAGCCAGGTTGTTTCCTACCTTCCCAGGTATGCTCTGTAGGCAGTTATCTACATCCAAGAACCAAGGCAAATAGGGCAAAGAACTGCCTTACTGATGGCTTCTGTTAAATGTTTGAGTTCAAGTCATCAAAGCTTAATTTTGGTGGGAGGTGAGCATTAGCAGACTATTGAGATGTCACATGGTAATAGCTTAAGTCATGAAAACAATCATATCTTTTTGGGTGAGGTGTGGATTGTTTTTTTCCAGCTTTTCTGTCTTCTTTTATATAACTGTATGATCCACAGTTTGTAACTTTAACCTTTCCTCTTAAGTCCTTTGGGAAGATGAGGAGGCAACTTGGTTTGTTTGTCCCTCCTTTTCCTGAAATGTTAATTTTATTTGTTTTTTTTTCCTTCCAATTTTCTTCTCCAGTTATTGAAAACATTGTTTGGGACAAATCTGGCTTCTCAGTATGATGGCTTGTCTTCAAACCCCAGCAAAGCTCAAGGCAAAGCTCAACGCTTAGGTTCTTCCAATTTGAGACCTGGTCTCTATCATTATTGCTTCATGGCACCATACACACATTTTACACAGGCCCTTGCTGATGCTAGTCTAAGGAACATGGTTCAGGCTGAGCAGGAACACGATGCTTCAGGGTAACTTTCTTCCTTTATGATATAGTGTTAGCTTGAACTAGAATCTCTTTATTGTTTTTCGTAAATGCAAGTATCACAGGGGAGCTATGTAACTTGAAATTACAGTATTGTGTATTATTTCTCCTGTAGATTTAAGAAGAGTAACTTGTTGTGGTAGTGGCATCCTGAATGCACCACTGTATTGATGATTTCTAATGAATTTTACATATCAAAGCTAAATTGTTAAAATGGGTATTACTCAAGGTTTTTAAAAAGTGTAATAGGTTTAAATGCTTGTATTCAAAACTATGTAATTTGGTCATTAGAGCAAATATCCTTAAAAGAAAGACAAAAGATGGCTAAGCAAAGACTAGAAACTTTCTCTGCTACATGTTTGTCCACAAATCTATGTGATCTGATAAAAGTGTACTGTAAGTTGCCTCTGTTCTTTCATTTTACTAAGAATCTTGAAGCAGTCAAGTAGATCAAAGTTGGCATAGGTAAAACAATACGCATCTAAGGAGAGTGTTTGTCCCCCCATTTTTTTAACACTAATGGGTTTTTGTTTGTTTTTTATGACAGATGGTTTGACGTGCTGCAAAAAGTTTCTACACAACTGAAAACTAGCATTACCAGTGCAGCAAAACATCGTGCTGATAAGGTACTTGTATCTGTGTACTCCTGAAAGTGCTGTACATTAGATTTAAACATTTTGCCTCCTTTAAAACATAATTTGGTTTTGAACCAGAGACATGTTCAGATGTTAGATTACTTTAAAATCTCTCTATTACAGAATGCTATTCACAATCACATTCGTTTATTTGAACCCCTTGTCATAAAAGCATTGAAACAATATACCACAACAACATCGGTACAGCTGCAGAGACAAGTTCTAGACTTGCTTGCTCAACTGGTTCAGCTACGAGTTAACTACTGTCTTCTGGATTCAGATCAGGTTGGTACCTCACCACTTGGGGAAACTTGTGGTACTGGTATCTCACCCATAGGCTTCACATTTACAGCAAAGGTACTTGCAGCAATCCAGTCATTGTAATATAGGTTAAAATAAAGACTTACAGGAAGTTGAGATTCAAATTCTGTCCTTTTCCCACCCCCAGCCACAGAGAGCTTCAAGTTTCTGATTTCTGTATTGTGTGTAAATTACTCTCTAAGCTTTCCAACAACCATTTAAGAGCTGCTCATCGGATTGAATTCTTAAGAAAAAGATGATGTGGACAATACAATGTGGTGTTAAAATTTAATTTGCAAATAGAAATGCCATCTTTCTGTATTGAGAATATATGTGTTACATGACTGGGAAGGTTATACTTAACAATATGCAGACTATCGGTAAAATGTGGCATAGGTTCATGCAAATTATAATAAGCTCCAACATCAGGAAGATTCTTAGTATCTTCTGTAACTGCAGAGGGAACCCTTCATAAGTGTTAGAATGAGCTATATGTGATGTTCGGTGCCTGTCTTTTGTTCCTTCCAAAATATACACTTCTGTAATTGTCAGAATTATTTCAATGGAAATTAATGTCTCTGTATCTTTTGTGCACTTTATTCTCTCTTTAGGTGTTTATTGGATTTGTCCTAAAGCAGTTTGAATACATTGAAGTAGGACAGTTCAGGTATGAAATTAGCACAGATCCTTTGAACAGTATATGTTTAAACTGTCTAAAGCATGTAGTGATTAGTTTTGCTGGTTGTTTCTGCCTAATAAGAAAGGGAGAGTTACCATCTGGGCAATGCGCTTGTTTATTCCCTGCCTCCAGTGGCAGCCCTCCCAGATGATTAGGGAATGAAGAAGTCAGGAAGTTGGGGGGGGG